>BSBK01005585.1:0-87500 GCA_027943335.1 Chamaecyparis obtusa | reverse complement strand
TAGTCACAGAGTTGCTTCAACCTTCTTTGAACCTCGATTAGATCTAGTGACCATGTGAAACCATTAACCATGCATCCACGCTCTGCTAAGAAAGTAGAGCTCTGCTATCATATCCATGATCATGAGAACAAAGAGACACTTAATCAGACATCACCAAGTTTAGAGGAGAAAACTGACCTCCTGTAAACTTTCACCGTTAAAATCCGGCCCCACTGACAACCGCATCGTCACCACCAGCTCGACGACTGAGAAACTTGCACATCAAAATTACATGGCACAGGTACCCACTTTGCTAACTGCATCAGATGGTTGTCACATGATTGCATGGGGTCAAAAGATCCCATGTGAACATGAGACCACCATCGGATCTTCTGCACATTAAACCCCTCTAGATTCTTCGGGCCCTCCAAAATCCTCATCATCACCCTTTGGCCAATGGAACATGGGCACGTCACCAAACTGCAGGCTTATAAGTGTGGCTAACAGCTAGTCACATGTTCACATAGCCTAAAAAGGGGCTATGCGATCATGCAACAAACCGCAAGAATTCTTCAATAGAATCATCAACGGTTCTTCGCATGGTTTCATAAGGGGAAAAGGACTTATGCGATCATGTGACAACTTGCATAACAGCTTGCCAAAAACCAACTGGGCCCCACTTGTCGAATTTGCACATTTATGAAATGAATACCGCTAGAGGAAGAAGTGCGAAGCGTAGGAGTAAAAAACATAGAGGTTTTTTAGAGTGAAGGTTGAAAACATAGAGGGTTTTCAAACCAAAGGTAAAAAACACAAAGAGTTTTCGACGCTGAACACTTTTGGAACCCTATGACCTGAGTATTTCCTGCAACATTAAAACTCGAATATCTCTGAGGGCTTTGTGAATTAAGTGATGCGATCTGAACTGAAGGATGGTGACACATTGAAGATCATGGGGTTTAGAGTGCAAAGCATAAAACTTTGAGGATCTACTTCACAAGTGAAAACAAGTTGTAGCAGGGCGGGATAAAAATAGAGACCTGGAAACTTGGCCAAATTTGCAGAATAGGAAATTTTGGGCAACATTTTGGTGATTTCTGCTGGATGTCAGCCTGCTAGACATTAGACCAGTGGCCTTGACACAATCCATTGGGCATGGAGTCATCTTAGGAACACAAAAACTTTGACAGGGAGACAAAAATTGAACCAGGCTGTGCTCGAGCACTTCTTGGAAAATAGGGAAACTAACCTAGAAAACAGGGAAAGAAAATAGGAAAAACTAACCTACCCTAAACTAACCAGTGCAGAAACTTGGTTAAACAAAACCATTCACTGGTTGTGAAAAATAGCTACCTTTCCTCAATAAGACATTTTGCATCGGGCACATGAGGATAGCTATGAAGATAAGAGGCATACAAAGATTTGGCAAATGAGGATGCACTGCCTCTGCAAAAACAAGATCAAGTTCACTCACCTCAAATGGATCATATGGAGGTGTCTCAGTGAACTCCTTCTGGGCCAAGTATCTGATGGGGCAGCCTCTCAAAAGTCTAAAGGTAGGACTTTCCTTGATGGCTTCTTCTATTTTATGGTCATCCTCCATCATGGGTAGCCAAGGCAACTCATCTTCTGTAGTCAAGGGACTATCATCCTCCTCTTTTAAACCAGCCAAGAGGTCATTAAAGTTGTCAATATCCTAAAGATCTCCAAGAATGACTGACTCTTCACAATCAGGCTCCATACACAAGCCATCTATAATGCTTCCCAAACAATCTTCCTCAAGGCCCTGGCTATCCTCTACACATTGGGAAGTCTCCTCCTCAAAGATGAGATCAAGCTCATGAATCAACATATCTTCAGGATCAACCTCTTCTAGTTGTTACAACTTTAAAGGGGTGGCTATGATCACATCCTTCTCATCCTTCTCAACAAAACTAGGCAGCTCATCCAATAAGGACATGGCATCCCCTTCTATATCAACCTCCTGTTGATGGTGACCTTGTTGTTCTGATTGACCTTCACCCATAGGTAATGGACTGGTCTCTTCTTCATCATCAACAAAGAGGGGAAGCTCATCAAGCAAGCTATTCAAGAGCTCAGGCTAGGCATCAATCTCCACCTCCTCATCTTGCTATCCCACTTTACCATAGTCATCATTCAGCACTAACACCTCAGATGTCCTCTCCTCCTGATCACATGAAAGTTCATTTTCTACCAGTCCTTGCTCAGACACTAGACTAGTATCTTTGAAAAGACCTAGCATCTGACAACTAGGAGGTAGAGTCCATTGGGGAATCCAAATCACCTCATCATCCTGAGAGACCAGAGGGGTCTCTTGGGATAACTCACTTCTCTGAATAGGCTGCTCTTGTAGAGTGGTGGGCTGCATCTCAAGCACAGGCTCTTGAAAAGATTTTTTTTCCTTAAAACTTGGGATGTGAAACTGAGGAGGCTCAGAAGGAGATGTTGAAGGCATACCTATCTCGAAGCTTGGAAATGAATGCTTTTTTGGCTCTTCATGTGTAGGCTCTTGAGGCAAATGGGTCCTCTAGCTTGGGATCTTTGGTCTAGGAGCCTCTTGTTGAGCAATCTGTGATCTCAACCTTGTTGTCTCAATTTCAACTCAGCATCTGATCTCCTCTTGAAACTACCTTACTTGTTGCTCATCAGCAAGAGCCTCTATCATTTGGTAAGGAACTACCTCTTGCTCATAATAACTTTGAGCCTCCAGCTCTCTCTACTCCTTGATCTCATACACTTGCTTAATCAAATCAAGCAACACACTCTTTTCCTCCTGCATCTTCTTGAAGTCTGAGCTCAGAGTCTGCATCTATTGTTGAATAGGCTAAGAAGGGGAGGGTGGGTGGTAAGCATGATGGGGAAGCTAGCTTTGCATTTTCTATTGTGCCTCTTGTGCCCATGATCCTTCTTGTTGAAGGGCCCTCTCATAACTTTGCACAAGGGCAAACTCATTTGGGGCATACTGGATATATTGATACCCTTGAGAAGTATAATAGCTTGGGGTGAAAGGAGGCTTTGGGTGGCTTTGATAAGGCTGGGAACCAACCCATTGAGCATTACTCTCATAATAGGATGGTGGGTAACCTGACTGTCCATAGTAACTTGACATGTCTACTCATGTATTTAGTTGGAATTCTGAAAATGGATATTTGAAACATACCAGCACTTGACCTTTGAAACCAGTAGACTTTCTGGAGTCACCAGATATGTAGAAAAATGACCTTTTCTAGGTCTGTAGCATGCTATTAGCATATAAAAGATAGCATACCTTGAACATGAATCTGAACTTCAGTCCCACCGGGCGTGCCAGGAATGTTATACACTGAGTTTTGCGCCTTGTCTCAAGCTCTCTTGGTCTTGATAACTCAGTATAACATGGGAATCATCTCAAGGTTGTGGGACCTTTTCTAACCAAGATGAAACGTCTAGGTTCTAGGCTAGTTCCTCTTGGATAATCACCCTAATTTGCTTCTTGACTAAAAATGTAAATTCTTTTGAGGGAAAGGGATAGAAGAAATGCTTGGAAAGGGAAAATAATAGAAAGCAAATCTGCCTACTTGGTGATGCACCAAAACTAGGGTTTGGATCTTAGTATAGAGGAATGAGATCAATGGAGGAATCAGGTCTAATAAGTCACCACTCACTAGATAGGCTTGCATAAGTATTTCAGAGGAAGGCCTGAACATAGAGCTCAACCTATGACCTACAAACAAACATCCTCCTCTACAACTAGGTGTAGGAATGAGACAAGACTGGTAGGGGCTGTAGCATACCCACAAAACATCTAAATCATATTAGACACAGTAACACACAAAATCACAGAAAGTGAGAGGGACCAGGAACCCCAATTTCTATTGACAGCATTCATAAACTTCAATGCAATAAGAGATAACTCACATAATAAGGCATGAGGACAACAAGAGTGTGACAAAATGCTTTTCCATATCTGAATTATCAATGGGAGATTACAAAGAGTAAAAAAGCAGAGGACAAAAAAGTGTCTCAGATAGCTTTCTAGGAAAGAAACTTTCCTTTTTACAAAATGTGAACTCTGAGCACTAAGGCTCCAAAAAAGAATTATATACATCCTCCACTTCACGCAGGCAGGAGTCCAAAATTCTAACTAGGGGTACAGATTAAACAATTTAATAATAAACCCTAGGGTACTGATCAACCAAAGTCAAATTTAATCATGAATATCCTTCTGCAACATCTCAACCGATCAGATAAATGACCCATCCCTGTACTACAAACAACCTGCAGACAAGCAACCTTGACCTGACAACCTCTTGCAAGCCCACTAAGCCATTAAGGCTCCAGATTTGATCTTCACAAGAATTGAATTTGAAAGTACAGATGGTGCCTAATATTTAATGTTTCATCAGTGTAAGAACACCACACTATACCCTGCAAATCAATGGTGCTGTCAACCAGATCATCCATCATCATGCTCACAACTAGAAAATGTCCTTAGAAATCAATTCCGAGCTACCCCGCCACTCCGCAATGTCCTCTGTAGAAGAAAGCCCACCAAAAAGTCACACTACTTGAATTTGAATATTGGTCGCATGATTGCATGAGCCGAAAAGGCTTCATGCGATCATGCAACAAGCCTTTAGAATCTGCCAGTCTACCACGCAAGACACCTGGGGCTCACGATCGCACCATAATTTAACCACAAGCTTCACCCTGGGTTCAGCCTTTTCTTAGTCACAGAGTTGCTTTAACCTTCTCTTAACCCCAGTTACATCCAACGACTACATGAAACCATTAACTGCGCAACTGCACTCCACTAAGAAAGTAGAGCTCTGCTATCATATCCGTGATCATGTGAACAAAGTGACACTTAATCAGACACCGCTAAGTTTAGAGGACAAAACTGACCCCCTCTAAACTTCTGCCATTAAAATCCAGCCCCACTGGCAACCGCATCATCACCACCAGCTCGACAAATGAGAAACTAGCACATCAACATGACATGGAATAGGTACCCACTCTGCTAACTACATCAGACGGTTGTCACATGATCGCATGGGGTTGGAAGATCCCATGCAAACATGTGACCACCATTGGATCTTCCACACATTAAACCCCTATAGATTCTTTGGGCCCACCAAAATCCTTGTCATCACCCTTTGGCCAATGGAACATGGGCATGTCACCAATCTGTAGGCTTATAAGTGCAGCTAACGACTTGTTACATGTTCACATAGCCTAAAAAGGGGCTATGCGAGCATGCGACAAACCGCTAGCATTCTTCAACAGGATCGTCAATGGTTTGTCGCATGGTCACATAAGGGGAAAAATACTTATGCGATCATGTGACAACCCGCATAACAACTTGCTGAAAACCAACTGGGCCCCACTTATCAGAGTTGCCCACTTATGAAATGAATGCCGCTAGAGGAAGAAGTGCGAAGCGCAGGAGTCAAAAACAAAGAGGGTTTTTAGAGTGAAGGTTGAAAACATAGAGGGTTTTCAGACTGAAGGTTGAAAACACAGAGAGTTTTTGACGCTGAACTGTTTTGGAACCCTGTGACCTGAGTATTTCCTACAACATTAAAACTCTAATATCTCTAAGGGCTTTGTAAATTAAGTGATGTGATTTTAACTGAAGCATGGTGACACATTGAAGAACATGGCGTTTAGAGCACAAAGCATAAAACTTTGAGGATCTACTTCACAAGTAAAAACAAGTTGCAGCAGGGTGGGATAAAAATAGAGACCTAGAAACTTGGCCAAATTTGTAGAATAGGAAATTTTGGGCAAAAAGTCCCTTACTAACTAACTTTCAATTGAAAGTAATTTCTTACTTTCGATCAAAATTTCTTCAGTTATGATCAAAAGTACTAGTCATTTTCTATCAAAAGTATGGTGGATGTTTTTAGTCAATCACACTTTTTGGGACATTTTTCTTCCTTCAAAAAAGTGTAACCCACTATTGTGGGTTCAACCTGAGGCATAACTTTAAGACCCTTCTTTCACTTACGCTCAAGCATTTTGTGCCAAAGTTCAGTGTTACTATCCATAACAACCATGGAAACTCCCACTTCACCATTGTAACTTTGAGCATAAAGTTGGCTCATAGATATAAGATTTCATTTGAGAGTAGGAACATGTCTAACATCCTTCAAAAGCCATTTATAACTAATTTTTATAGTGATAATAAAACTTCACCCCTACCGACAATGTCACATTCTTTGTTATCTCCAAAATAGTATTTTCCAAACGAACTAGTTTGATAGTTTGTGAAAGCACTCCAACATGGAGTAGCATGGAAAGAGGCACCGAAATCAAGAACCCATGAACTTGAATTTGTGTCACCAACTACAAGAACCAATACACCATCATCCTTAACAGCTGCAGTATTTACTCCATCACTGATCACTTTATCTTGGACCTTTTTGTATTTCCAACATTTCTTTTCTATATGTCCTAGTTTACCGAAAAACTAGCATGTACCATTTCTGCCTCTAGATTGTGACTGATGTGTAGATTGAGATCTTCCATGGTTGTTATGTATGCCTCTTTCTTGACCCCTACCTTGATTTCTAGTGCTAACTGCTATTAATGCATCACCTGAGGAAGACTTGTGATTCTTCCTATGCATGTCTTCATTGAGAAGTGTAGCAGGAGCCTCATCAAATTGCAATTTAGTTTTGGCAGCCACCTTAGTGCTAACTACCATTATCACCCCTTCCTAGCTATTTGGAAATGAACATAACAATAGAATAAATTTCATTTCATCATCTAATGTTATGCCTATTGAAATCAATTGAGAAAGTAACGTATTGAATTTATTAAGGTGATTAAACGTAACTCCTCCTTTCATTTTCAAATGGTATAACTTTTTAATTATGAATACCTTGTTTGATGCTGAAGCTTTCTCATATAATGAAGATAATTCATCCCACAACTCTTTCATTTTCTTCTCTATTGAAAGATTGAAGAACACATTTCTTGAGAGTGATAGAAAAATCATTGCCCTTTCTTTCTAATCAAGCTACTCCCAGTCTTCATCTGATAAAAATCCTTTTCCCTTGGTTTTTCCAAGAAATGCGGGTGATAGATCCGACTTGATTAGTAGTAACTCTATCTGCACTTTCCATAACCCAAAATTTTTCCTAGAAAACTTCTTGATTTTCCATTTGTCTGGTTCATCTATGACTCTAATAAATCTTCACCAATTTCCATAAAATATAATCAAGCTCTCCCAGCTCTGATACCAATTGTTGAGATTTAAAATTGTAGAAATAAAATAAAAAACTAGAAGAGCACAAACATAGAAAGACACAGACAAAAAGTTTATAGTGGTTCATCCAAACTGGACTACATCCACTTTCCAAGTAGGGGATTCTCTTATTGAGGTAATTTTACAGTATTAAAAGTACACAACTCTCACTTGTCTTAGCATATTTCAAAGAAGAATCAAATACTTTATATTAACAATTGCAACATGAGTAGGAGATGAAATGTTTTTTGGCATGCCAAAAAACATCCATTACAAAATGAAAAAATAATGATTGGTCTTCAAGATAATTCAAAACCATTACACTTATCACGGGTTTTATGGTGATGTTAGTGGACAGGATAGTGGATGTTGGGGGTAGAGAAAATTAGTTGGCTGACTCATTGTTAGTGGAAACTAGAAACATTTTTTTTGTTTGATATTATTTACTCATTAATTGCATGCTCATCTCAATTAGGCCAAATGCTCAAAAGATCAAGGAGTTGATTGATATTGAAAATGGCTGATGGAGTAGTATTTGAAATTCAAGTGTCCAAAGGAAGAACCCAAGAGGTGGTGGAAACCCTCTGATCAAAGGATTCCCACCACCAAAATCATCTAAAACTTAAAATTCTGCCCCCCTTCATAATACCTTTTTTTGCCAATCAAGGATGCTTTGAGGTGGGAAGATAGAAGGTGTCAATTTAAGGTAAGATTTGACTAAGGTTTCTCATTAAACCTTGGGGTAAATTCCTCTAACTTAGGAATTTTTCCCATGATCTTCCCATAGAGGGGCAACTCAAATTTAAGATTCAAATAAATTCTCTTTTCAAAGTCGGTCCTGTAGTTGATAAAGGTAATTTAATTAAGTTTTATAGGATAAGGCTAGGTCATCCTATTTAGGGGGTCATACCCTTTCTAGGATCAATTATCTATATAAAGAGGTAAATGGTAAAGTCATTTTAGCATCATTAAATCCAAGTTTCTCTCTATGTTCACAACCTACGATCTACTTTTTGTAAGCGGTGCATGCGCTCAACTGACATCGAATTAAGTCTCCTGATTAGCAATGATCTTTTTCCAAGAAGGAGGAAGAAAAATTATTCTACAAGAAACAATTTCCTTATCATCAATGGGGCAGCGAGTTAGTCTTAGAGGAGGCAATGATCTTATACACAAATGAGCAATTTTCTAAAGATTAAAGGTTGATATATTGAAAATAAATTTGGGCATGTCATTGGAGCTCAAATGCCATGCAAGGTCCAAATTTGATGAAGGGTGCTCCCCTTAATACCACAAACACATAACAGAAACATAGAAACAACAACAATTTGCAAGAATAGAAAATGGGCTTCTTATTATCTCCACAAATGTGGAATTATAAATTTCAGAGTTACAATATGCAAAGCCACATGGGCATTCCCTTTACAATATTCTGTAGGACAAAGCCTTGAATCATTTCCCAGATCTACCCAGAACTACTCCGAACTACCTAAGACAACACTACAACCTTCCTTATATAGGCAATTTTCCACTACTTGGGAAGGTTCCAGAATTTTAGCCAATAAGGCCGACCAAACTTAGAATTATTTTATTTTACAATTTATTACATCAAAGTCGGCTCAAAACAACTTTTGAAACCCAAACAAAATTTTTGAAGGAAAATCATTTTTCGCCATTTCAGGTGATCCAACTTCTGGAGACCATAAGTCATCACCCGTTGACCCGATTGGCTATTATGGCCCCATTTTGGAAAGGGCATGAAGTGCTCTACAACATCTAAACTAAGCAAGTTTAATTTAGTTGAAGTTTCGACCTCATCCGGGGCCTCTAAAGCCTTCAAAACTGAGTTTGAAGTTTTTGTACCCTGCTGCCAATACCAAATTTTTTTAATATCTTCAAAAATAGACTTGATCTAGAAATGAAATTTTACTGGCAGGCTGATATAACCAAAATGAACCTCCAAGGAAGAAAATAGACCATTCTAAGAATGAACAGAAAACTTATTAAAAATAGTAAATTTCCAAAAATAGAAGCTCTGCACAAGATAGCCCTTATTGAAAAGAAACCAAAAATATTTTTGAGTGATGCAAGATTGTTCTTACACCCAGGATGCTCCTGCATCAGACACCCGGGGTAATTTGAGAAGTGACCCCATTATGTCTTAGGTGTGAAGAGGAAAACCAAGATAGTTAAACTCCTCCTTTGTCAACCATGATGAATCTTCAATAGGTCATCCTTTCTATTTGACCAGATATTCTTCATATGTCCTATTCCTTGTGCTTCTGCTAACACGACTATCTAGTATATCCTCAATCTCCTTAGTAGCTAAAATAGTTGCTGAAATACTCCACTATGCTGTTGTGATCTCATCTTCAACACCTCCTTCATGATACTCTATCAAATATGAAATGTTAAACACTGGTGAAATATCTAGCTTAGTAGGCAATTCTACCTCATATACATTTCCTGAATCATGCTTCTTCAGTATCTTACATGGCCCAAATTTTTGCATTTTCAACTTGTTATATGTACCAACTGGAAATTGCTCCTTCTGCAAATGAACCATGACTTCATCTCCAACCTGAAATTCCTTATGCCTTCTTTTCTCATCTTCCTTAGCCTTATACTGTGCATTCATCTTGGTAATATGCTTCCTGACCTCCTCATGGATGTTCTTCAAGTGTTCTGCAAAATCTTCAACTTCAACACTACTTATCTCTCCTTTATCTATCTTCCTCAACTTTGAAGCATTCCTAGGACTACTTCCATATAAAATCTGGAATGGTGATTTACCAGTGCTCCTGTTGACAAAATTATAGTATGCAAATTCTGCCTATGGTAAAATCAAATCCCATCCTGCTAGCTTATTTCCAACCAAACATCTCAGAAAGTTTTCCAAACTCCTATTCACCACTTCTATTTGTCCATCAGTCTATGGATGATGTGATGAACTGAACTTCAAATCTATCTTTAACTTCTTCCACAATGTACACTAGAAATATTTAATAAACTTAGTGTCCTAATCTAAAACTATACTCTTTGGCAAACCATGTAGTCTCACCACTTCTCTAAAAAACAATTCTGCTACATGAACAACACTATTAGTCTTCTTGCAGGGAATACAATGTGCCATCTTTGAAAATCTATCAACTACCACAAAAATTAAATCATGTCTCCACTGTGTCCTCGACAAACCAAGAACAAAGTCCATACTGATATCCTCCCAAGGTTTCTCTGGTATAGGTAATGGTTGATACAACCCTATATTTTGCTGCACTCCTTTTGCCATCTGACATACTCTGCAGCCTTGTACAAACTTCTTGACAACTTGCTACAACTATGGCCAATAATAATTCTCACTAACCAAAGCAAGGGTGTTATCTCGACCAAAATGTCCAGCCAATCCTCTCCTATGCTTCTCCTTGATGAGATTCTCTCTCATAGAACTTTATGGAATGCACAACTGACTCCCTCTAAATAGCATATCATCTTGAATGATGAAATCTAACCACTTTGTTCTATCTAGAGTAATAGGTTCTTTACAAGCTTTCTAAGCTTCTCCAAAATCAGGATCCTCTAGATACAAATTCTTGAGTTCCTTGAACCAAACCACCTCAATCTGCATCTCCATTAGCAATAGTTGCCTTTTGCTAAGAGCATCTACAACCCTATTAGACTTTCCACTCTTGTGTTACAAAATAAATGTGTAACTCTACAAAAACTCAACCCATTTCAAATGCCTTTGATTCAACTTTCCTTGACTATTCAAATATTACAAAGCTTGATGATTGGTATACAAAAAAAACTCCTTAGGAAGATGATAGTGTCTCCACTTCTTTAATGCTTGAACTATAACATAAAATTGTTGATCATAAACAAAATATTTTCTCTTGGCATCATTTAACTTCTCAATGAAATAAGAAACATGTTTAACTTCTTGACTCATAACAGCTCCTATTATAGTACCACTAGCATCATAGTCTATTTGAAACACCTTATTAAAATCTAGAAGTGCTAAAATAGGTTGTTCTATAACTTTCTGTTTCAACAGTTTAAAACTCTTATCTACCCCATTAGTCCACTTGAACTCTTTTCTATCCCCTCTCATTGTTTTAGTCAAGGGTCCATAAATACTACTAAAATTTATGATAAAATTTCTATAAAAGCTAGCCAAACCAGGAAAAGATCTTACCTCTGTAGCACTCCTTGGAGTAGGCCATTCAAGTGTAGCATGTACTTTCTCTAGGTCCATTTTTAGACCTTCTACTGAAACTACAAATCCGAAATACACTAACTCTTTCTTCACAAAACTGCACTTCTTCAAATTTATCAATAATTTCTCTTCTCCCAGCTTCTCAAACACCATACGAATATGCACCATATGTTCCTCCAATGTTTTACTAAAGATCAAAATATCATCTAGGTAAACAATGACAAACTTACTCAGAAACACTTTCAAAACCTCATTCATGAGCCGCATGAAAGTGCTCAATGCATTGGTTAGCCCAAAAGGCATGACTAACCACTCATACAGTCATTCCTTTTTTTTGAAAGAAGTCTTCCATTCATCTCCTTCTCTAATCCGAATCTGATGATATCCACTATTTAGATCTATCTTTAAGAAATACAGAGCTCCACTCAAACAGTCCATAATATCATCCATTCGTGGCAATGGAAATCTATACTTGATTGTGATCTTGTTTATTGCCCTAGAGTCTATACAGATCCTCCATTCTCCATTCTTCTTTGGTGCTAATACTACTGGTACAACACATGGACTCAGGCTCTCTCGAATCAACCCCTTATGCAATAACTCATGTACTTGTCTATTCAACTCCTCACTTTCTACTGGTGTCATTTTGTGTGCTGCCTTATTTAGAAAACTGGCTCCTAGAATCAGGTCCATCTGATGACTGATCTTCCTTATTGGTGATAATCCATCAGGTACATTATCAGATATAATATCCTAAAACTCATTCAACAAATCTGCAACTTCTACAGGTACATCTTCTACCTCCTCTTTACTAGCTTTTGGAATTAAAGAAAAACACACATGCTCATGCCTCATACCATCTAGGAACTTTCTTCCATCAACAAAATTTATTCTTTCATTACCACATACATTTTCTTCTGTGTCATTCAATGGCTTTAGCTTATGTCGCACTCCATCCTTTGTTAGAAAATAGGTACTCACAAGACCATCATGTACATCACACCTGTCAAACTGCCATGGTCTACCCAACAACATATGACATGCATCCATAGATATGATATCACATAGTACCTCATCATGCTATCTGCCAATCTTGAACTTCACTAGGAATTGTTCATTGACCATGACCTTGTGGTCATCCTGCACCCAGGCAATCTGATATGGATGTGGGTGTTTCTATCTCTTGAGCTTCAACTTTTTCACCATCTGTTCTGACACCAAATTGTCAGTGATTCCACTATCAGTGATCACATCACAAAATTTACCCTCACACTTGCATCTAGTGTGAAACATGCTCTTCCTTTGCTTAGGTTCATTCTCACCACTCAGTAGGAATCTTCTATTAATCAACATTTCTCCTCTTTCAATATCTTCAAAAATGTGATGATCTGGCATCTTCATCAACATGTGCAACTCTGGCTTGGCCTTCATTCCTCCTATTTGTCCTTGGTGTTGAGGACATTAAAATGTCATATGACCTTCTTCTCCATAGTGAAAACATGTTCCACAGAAGCCTCCTCTTCCTGATCCTTGTCCTCTTCCTCTTCCTCTCTGATCTCTAATATTTTGATCATGGAAATGATTGGAGGTGTTTCCTCTCTAATTTTGACTACTATTGGCCTCATCCTTATTTTTTGGATCTTCATTTTGGCCACCATATGACCGTCCACCATGACCTCTTCCATTTTGTTTTCTCTCAAACTTCTTGTTCAACTTTTCCTCTACTTTTAGGGAAAATTGGTATGCCTCTTCAATACTGTTCATTCGAACCAAATTTAGCTCCTCCTGAATGCTCAGTCTCAACCCATTAAGGTAATGGGAAACTTTCTCCTTATCAGCTTTTGCATGGCTTGTTTTGATGAGGATTCAATAGAACTCATCCGTATACTCCTGAATAGATCTTCCTGCTTGCTTCAAACATTGAATTTTCATCAATAGGTCAAGCTCATAATCAACAAGAATGAACTATCGCTTAATTTATCCACCATCCAATCCCATCTTGTGATTTTATCCTCTCCTGTTTGATTTCACTCTAATTGGATCTTTTTCCACCAGATCTTTGCATGACCCTTCAGTTTGGCCTTCACAAACTTGACCTAATCAGGATCCTCGACATCTTCATACTCAAAATATTCTTCTAATTCATTGATCCAGTCTATCAACTCCTCTGGGTTAAGATTTCCTAAAAATGTAGGAACCTCAATCTTAGGTCTTTTCCCAATCTTGGAAATGGCCTGAAAAAGTCTTTCTTCCTCCTAGTTTAGAATTTTGCCTTCTTCTTGATTAGAATTTCCTTCTCCCTCAGCTTCATCCTCGCTTTCATCTCTGACAATAAGATTCATTCCTCTATGAATCTCTTCTTGCAATGCTCGCACTTGTCTCTGGAGTGCTCTAACCTCAGGTGTCGCAACACCAGCTCTTCTACCACGTTCCCTTTGTGGAGGCATTTTCATGCTGCTTGCTGAAACCCTAACCATGATCTTGGTGCAAATTGCCTTATAGTCGACGATCTGTCTACACACTCAAGAACTCCCTCTTTGATACCACTTGATGAAGGGTGCTCCCGTTAATACCACAAACACATAATAAAAATAGAGAAACAATAGCAATTTGAAAGAACATAAAATGGGCTTCTTATTATCTCCACAAATGTTGAATTAAAAATTTTAGAATTATAATATGCAAAGCTAGCCACATGGGCATTCCCTTTACAATATTCTGTAGGACAAAGCCTCGAATCATTACCCAAATCTACCCAGAACTACTCCGAACTGCCTAATACAACACTACAACCTTCCTTATATAGGCAATTTTCCACCGCCTGGGAAGGTTCCAGAGTTTTAGCCAATAAGGCCGACCACACATGCAATTATTTTATTTTACAATTTATTACATTAGATTCAGCTCAAAATAACTTTTGAAACCCAAACATAAATTTTGAAGGAAAATCATTTTTCACCATTTCAGGTGACCCAAATTCTAGAGACCATAAGTCATCACCCATTGACATGATTGACTATTATGACCCCATTTTGAAAAGGGCGTGAAGTGCTCTACAACAGATAAAACAAGAAAGCTTCATTCAACCGAAGTTTCGACCTCATTTGGGGCCTCTAAAGCCTTCAAATCTGAGTTCAAAGTTTTTGTACCCTACTACCAATACCAAAACTTTTCAATATCTTCAAAACTAGATTTGATCTATTAATGAAACTTTACTAGTAGGCTGATATAACCAAAATGAACATCCAGGGAAGAAAGTAGACCATTCTGAGCATGAACATAAAACTTACTAAAAATAGTAAATTTCCAAAAATAGAACCTCTGCACAGGATAGCCCTTATTGTAAAGAAACCATAAATATTTTTGAGTGATGCAAGATTGCTCTTACACCCAGGATGCTCTTGCATCAAAATTTTAGTAAAATTCATTTCAGATTGTAATTGGAGAATCAATTAGACCAAACATTAGGAAAACATGTAGGCAAAGGCAAGTTTGATCCCAAATTGGAAAAAGTTTTATAATGGAAATTAGAAAAATATAATTTAAGAGAAACTTTATTTCATCAAGATTTTGAGTTTTTCTTCATTTTGTTTCTTATCATCTCTTCATTTCGTAGGATTAACATATTTGTGTTCTCATTTTGTAGGTTCATTCTCGAAGAACAAAGGTTTGGTGGGATGAGGATGATGGCCATAGGATGCTCGAGACTACAAGTAGATGTCGCGGGAGGACTTCAAGCTCTATAAGGTTTCAAATGAGGAGATTCAACAATAAGGTAATTCAGATCAAAGTAATTTTGAGGACCAAATTCAAATCCAATCACATGAAGACTTCAAAGACAATCAAGAACTGCATGAAGACAATGCTATCAAGTTCACAAGTGTGACCAAATTCAAATCAAGTCTACAATTTCAAGTGGAAAATTTGTGCCAAAGTAGTGAGAAGGATTATAAAGATGGAGCAGATATGTGGGAGGAAATTTATAGGAAAGAACCATATGAATCATCCATAGGAGGATAATAGTTTCATAAGAGTTAATCAAAGTTAGAAAGGCTGGGTATCAAGAGATGTATTATCTTTAAATCAAGTCTACAATTTCAAGAGGAAAATTCAATCCAAAGTAGTGAGAAGGTTTATAAATATGGAAAAGATTTAAGGGAGGAAATTTAAAGGTAGTAACCGTCTCAATCATCCATAGGATGCTAATAGTTTTAGAAGAGTTAATCAAAGTTAGAAAGGATGAGTATCAAGATATGTCTTATCTTCATCAAAAAATTGCCTTCTAACAATTGAGAAAGAAATATTTGTAGTTTTAACAAATACATTCTATAAGCTAGGATTCAAAGCACAAGCTCTCAAATGGATCAATAAGATAAGGATGATGAGGTGGCAACCAGTTGTCCTCTCCAATCATAAAATTATAGATTCATGCACAAGCAATCATAGTGTGCCAGGTGTTTTATTTTCTCATTGGTTGGAAAAATTATTGTAGTT
Source organism: Chamaecyparis obtusa (assembly GCA_027943335.1). Taxonomy (NCBI): domain Eukaryota; kingdom Viridiplantae; phylum Streptophyta; class Pinopsida; order Cupressales; family Cupressaceae; genus Chamaecyparis; species Chamaecyparis obtusa. The sequence goes on along the minus strand of BSBK01005585.1, from coordinate 71,562 downwards.
TTCATATCGGCCCATGAATTGTTGCCTTCATGTAATTGGTTGTAAATTTGTCATCCCTAACTAGAGCTTGTAGGGATTAATCTTGGCCCTTGATATTAAATTTTTCTTGGTCCTTCATTGTATTTGAACATCTATAAATGGCCAAGGCCATTTCAATTGTAAGGCTTGTTAGAAAGTTGGATAGTTAGTAGAGTTAGCAGCTAGAAGAGCTAGTAGTAGAGTTAGATTAGGAAAATTAAGGGAGAGACTTGATCAGATTGTTTCTATGATTCTTATCAAAGTAATTTATAATTCATTGTTGGTTCTCATGGCAAATTACTTAATACTACTTTGAAGTGTTGCATGGTTTCCTAAATCTTTCACTTTGAGTAGATTTATTTAAATGTTGAAGTAGTTTAGTTCAATGGAAGGTTTTGTGGATGTTTACTTTCTTGACTAGAAAAAAAATCAAGGCCACTAGCCTCTTGCTGATGATAAGAGTGTCTTCTGTATTTAGTTGATGATTTAAATAACGTAACTTTAATTAATATTTAATCTTTAGTTTGCATCCATTTTATGGGATTGAAGAAGAGATATTGATGTGAAAACCATTTGAGTCTTCCTTAAAATATTTTAATAGGTGTGTGGACTTGTTAATTAAGATGCATCTAACTTAGAGTCCAAGTCATGTATGATTCCTTTCATTCATAGGTAGAAGTAGGAGTAGAAGTAATTTTAATTTTAAGTTGGAGTGGAATTTGGGAATCAAAACTACATTTACATTGCATATTATGAAGCCAAATATACAGATGTGAAAATAGTTGATATCCATTGAATGAATAGTATAAGTCCCCTTAAGTGATTAAAATAAAATCACATTATTTCACTGAGGGAGTATCCACAATTGAAGGGAACCTTGAAGTCATTTCATTATCTTACTTTTTAATCTTGGCATGAGAGATGACTTTATATCAAGAGAGGATTGAATGTTTAGTATTTCACTCTGAAATATTGAGTGTTTGATTCTACAGGTTGTAGTGGAATACAACCCACATCAACAATTCTATGGATAATTTTATAGCTCATTATGTATTCCACATACTATTATGTTTGGAAAGCATAAACTCATTCTCATGGGTAAGAATTTACTTTCAAAAACCACTATAGTCCTAATAATAATTTTTTAACCACACTTTCTCCTCCACCATAAATTATCTTGAAAATACAACCATACATGTTAGTGAAGGCCCTATAAAAATATTATTGGAAAGCTTGAGTTTCTAGAATTTTGTGGTTCTTCATAGAAGAAGAAAAAAAATCTTGTATAGAAGATACCCGCCTTTAGAAATCATATTGAAATTCAGAAACTCACCAAGTATATTCAGTTAATTTCAAGGATTCTATGATGGATGTTGATAAGGAAAGAAGATTTTTAGCTGTAGTGGATGAGACTAAACAGAGCATGTATGCATTAAAATGGGAAAATGAAAATCTAAAGTTGACTTCCTTATTATTTCTTTTGAATCTTAATCATTAAATTACTTTTTTCCTTAAAACCAAAACATATTTTGTTCCAGCCAAGGTCACCATTTTTATCTAAAGGAATATGCTATTTTCCTTTTTTGCTACAACAAACATAACTGTTTTGATGCTACACCCTTAACATTGTCCTCATATTTTACATTCCACTTATATCTTGGCCTCCTTATATTGTTCCAATATGTGACCATGTCCATATTAAAAAGAGAATAATAAGAGAGTATCAAAAAAATGAATAGGAGCATATAGCATGTGAAATTAGAATTTGATTTCTCTACATTTGTTTGTCTAAGTTTCTAGTAGGAGGATGCAAGGGTATAGGTTTTGATCCCTAAAGTTTTTTTGTCTATTAGTGTCTTACACTTAGTCATTTTCTAGGCAATGTTGGTCGGTCATCACTGTGACCAAGTCATTATATATAGGCCGAGTCATGTATAATGTACATCTACCGAGCAGTAGTTACTGTCGAGTAAAACAATGGTCATTGAGTAATTTTGTATTAGTCAAGTCAGCTTTTGTTGAGTTATGTAAAGAAGAAAATGCCAAGCGTCAGATTATAAAGAACAGTGAATGCCAAGTGCCAGAGATATCCAATGTTGAGCAAGACATAATTGACATATGTGTTTGTTATGGCAGAAACACTTAGGTAAACCATTTTTGCTGACATTTATATTTTGTTTATTATTTATTGAGGAAATCATGGAGGTGATTACGGTCCTATATTGTAATCATTGATCCCTATGTATTACATGGAACCAATCTGAATTAGGGAAAGGTTAAGCGACAAAATGAGACAATCTAGATCATAGATCTTAAATCTTGGAGGAAGTTAATTGTCTATATAAGATGTGATCTGAACCCTAAAATGATGTATGAGTGGAAGGAAGAAATGTGACAAAGAGAATATCTTTAGATCAGTGAAGTATTCTGATAGAGTTCAGTTACCGAGTTGAACAGAGCTAAGCAGTGAAGAGCAGAAAAAAGATATACTTGATAGATGAGATAAAATCTATACTAGAAAGAGAAGATCTATAATCAACATCACAATGCATACTGAAGGATTGAGTATTGACACATTTTAATAGGTGTATCAAGTTAAATCTTTTAACAAATTTTTTTTGACAGATCTTAGTAAATCTCTTAACCGAGTGCTTACTTAGTTGTAAGTCTTAAATCCTTTTGCAAGGTAGATGCATAAATTGTAAAGCTCTTAATAGGGCAGACCCCTCACAGGGTAGATCATATTTTGTGATCAAATTTGTAGCCCTAATAGGGAAACTTTATAGTGTAGTAGTGAAGATTTTTGGGTGTCATCCCCATCCCAGTTTTACCTTTCAAGGGTTTGTGGGTAACCAAAATCATGGTGTTATGTGTATTTTCATGAGTGATGTTTAGGTTAATAGATCCATTACATTGTTGAAGTTTATGTTAATGCTATGCAAGTTTTCATTTATGATAAAATGGATAAATCAGTGATATCTGATTCACCCCCCCTCTCAGTATCACATTTTCCCAATAGATTTCCAACAATTGGTATCAGAGCTCTAGTCTCTTATAGAAGTCTAGTCACTTGTGAGATAAAGATATTGAGATAGAGGTTTATAAGTTGGGAAAAATCATAGAGAATGAGAAGATTAACATTCAACTTGCATTACAACAACTTGAAGTAGCTAGAGGAGAACTGAAGAAATTCTTAAGGAGAAGAAGAGAAATTGCTATTCAACAGAATGAAACACAATATCAAGAAGAGGATAGTACTAGACTATTTGATAGTGGGAACTTTGCAGAAATTGAGAAAGCCATAAAAGAACTATTGGAGAAAAACAACATATTGAATGAGGACATTAGAAATCTGAAGAGAGAACAAGAAATTCAATCTATGAGACTCTATGAAGTAGTTGAACAAAAAAAGAAAGATGAAGAAGAAAAGACAATGGCCGAAGAAGACAAAAGACAAATATCAATGAGACTTGATGAAAAGAAATATGACATGCAAAGGTTGACAAACAATCAACTAGAGATGGTAAATAAACTACTACTGGTTAATCAAGATTTGGAACTCACCATTCTGAGATAAAAAACAATCAACTAAGGAATGAATTGAGAGCTAAAAAGGAAGTTAATGAAAGGATGAACAAGCCTTAAAAAGCTGAAAGATACTTTGAAGAGCTGTTAAGGTCACCTAGAAGATCTAGTGATACATCTGGACTTGGACTTAATGAGCAATCGTCATCTACTAAGGAAGGAGAATCTTCAAAGAGTGGAGAGCAAAGAAGTGCTAAACCAAAGAACAACAAGCCTACATGCCATCACTATGGAAAGCTTGGACATACACCCAACATCTACAGAAGTAAACATGGTAAGTCTAGTCCTAAACCTAAATTCAATGGATATTGTTTTAATTGTAAGAAACATGGACATCAGACACATGAATGCAAGACAAAGGTCAATAATCCACCTCCCTCACCGAAATTTCAAGGACATTGTTTCAACTATCAAAAATATGGAAATAGAGAATTTGAATGCAGATCCAAACCCAAATGGTCATCAAATGAGTAGACTAAGTCACCTAAGAAGGGAAATGCATAAAATTGGGATTACGACACTTGGTATAGTTATCATTACTATGGAAAATATGGGCGTATTGGAGAAAATTGTTTGAAGACACATTTTAGAGGTAAATCCAAGAGTTGGATGAATGGAAGTATGGTATGCTATAAATGCAATAAGATAGGTCATCTAAAGAAATATAGAAAATCACCCATACTGAGCAATGGTCAAAACAAGAATGAAGAAATCATTGAGCAAATGAGAAATAAAATGAACAAAACATGGAAGAAGAAAGAAGAGGGAAGCAGTAGTGAAGCCAGTGCACCTAAGGTCACCCAATCCAATGGATTAGGTGATCACACCACTTTAAACTAAAAAAAGAAGGTATGTATGGAACTAAGTCCCACAATGTTTTAATCTTATATTAGTTCCTAACATATGTTGAGAAAAAGTCCATAGTTGCATAGATTAAGATGCATTAGGGAAAATTTGAGAAAAGTGAAACAAATCATATTTGATGTTGACCATTAGTATTTTAGTCTATAGTGATCACATCACCAATGTATGTTGAGTACCTGTGATAGCCTAGATGTGATGTACACCGAGATGTAGTTGAATAGTTGTATCGACCGAGCTTATGTTAGCCAGGCTTAACATGGGATTCCTGAGACAACTATAACTCACCTAGAAAGTGTACAAATCTTTAAAGAAGCCCTAATCCGACCATTTGAAGTCTATAAAGTAGGAAGTTACCATTTATATCATTTCAACAATGAATTGAAAATTTCTAAGAGCGATTTAGAGTTTGATTAACAAGAGTGATTAAGAGCTAAGTGTGATTTCAGAAATCTTCACAGCGTGCCGTCGGAAAAACATCTTAAGAACACTTGTGCAAGGTACTTTACCGAGTGAAATCTTATCATATTTGAATTCTTAAAATTGTGAAACATGGCATCATCATCATCAGCTGTGATTAAGAAACAAGGAAAGGAGGTTTATAATGTTCAATTAGTAAGGAATGAGTCGTGTAATCTATAGAAGCTTCAGGCCGTTCCAAAGAGCGCGATTGTTGGTTGTTCCCTTTGATCTTCAAAACTTGTAGATTTATACTTTGATGTATAACTATAATGAAACCTTGACTCTATCACCACTCCAAAGTCTACAAGGAAGAGGGCCGATTAACAAGGATCAAGGAGATCCTCCTACAATTTGAGCCTCAATGCTCAGGCGGGTGTACCCTTGACTCACTTCTTCAAAGGAGTCTCTAAACAATATATAATTATACCCTTTACTATCTGATTGAAAGGTTTATCATTTAATAGTGTGTGTGTGATTGCTGATGATGGACTGCTTCTAGAGAATGGATCAGTGCCTTATCCCAGGGCAGAGAGTCACTTAACAACCTATATCACCCCAAAACCTTAACTCAAACATATATGGACTCAGAGTAAGTTCTTTGCCTATTACTCCCCTCACTCACATATCAGGACATCAAATCCTTATCTTGCCATGAAATCACTGAACTTAACTTAAAGACTTTAATCCTAACTTTGTTAGGAACTCAAAGATAACCCCAAAATACTCTTTGTTTACCATATGCTAACCCACTTTGTGCAATCAACATATGTGAGCTCAAGAGCAAAACAAAAAGACATACACCAATATGAGATTGGAATCCAAAATATTCTCACTAAGACTGGTAGAATCAATACATTACCAAATGAAAAAATGCACAAAGGAAACAAACCCTAAATCCAGGCTCTCCTTGTTCAAATTTTCACTATCAACAATCTGGGACCAAAACCAAAACAATTGGAACCCCTGCAAACTCAAAAAGTCTGCAACTTATACCCCCTAGTCATCTTGGAAATTTGCAACAAGCTACGGATGACTAGGGTTAGGGTTTCAACCACCCAACCTAATAGAAACATTCATGCATTTAATTCAGGGGTGGGAAACACATCCAATCCAGGAGAGAGGAAATCTCAAATAGATCTGCAATTATGAGCACATTGAGATCAAGACAGAAAACTAGGAATTGCCATGAAGACCAGTACAAACCGGCCACCTGCAAACACACCTCAAGCATCAAAATAGTCCATCATACGGAAAAAAAGTCTTTGCAATCAAGTAGCAGGCCTCTGGACCACTTTGCAACCACCAAACAAATCCAATCAGGCTGCTAAAACATTTAAAACCAGTCCTTCCTATCGCAAAAAATCTCTGCAAGTTTGAAATCAAATCCCAATGGTCACTTTATGGTTTTACCCTCGAATCAGCAGCCCACATTTGAAATCAAATCAACTTTAATTCCTAACCGCCTGATTATTATTACTTCACGGGCCTATATTTTACCTTTTAAAAGAGTGCCCCTTTACATTCAGCGAATTGGTGACAAAAGGCTTCCACAAGTTCGCAAAACATTTCATGCCTTCCGCTAAAAATCTAGCAACCTCGCGACCACTATTCGTTGAATTGCCAGACAATCTGGAGAACCACCAAATCTTTACATGAACCAACGACAAGAAAGAAATTTGTCGGGCTGCCAAACACTTATCGGGACCGCCAAACTGCTCAGACCCCACTCCTAACTTTGCAACTACAATGCCACCTGTCGCCACGCTATTCGTTGTAACCACATGGTCACACCTACCACAGGGCTCACTTTTACAAGCTTTTGAAATTGAATGACAGGTGCATGATCGCATGGATCTAACACCTCCCATGAGATCATCTGCTAACCACTAGATCTGCCATGACATCCTTCCCCCTCTAAATCCCCCGGGCCCACTGACAAACTACCACATCACCACCTTGGACCAACTAGAAGATGCCACTTGAACATCTACCATCGGGACCAGGGACACGTGTCACTTGGTTGCATGATCACATCTCAAAAAATTCTAACATGCGATCATGCGATAGCCAACCATAGACCGCTACATAACCACTAGTGTAGTCGTTGCCAAAGAGACTCCACCTACAAAAGCTTTGAAAATTTGGGCCCACCATCACGTGACCGCATGACTAAGGCAAACCTAACCACCAGCCAAGTTGCCAGATGTTAGCCGCTTAACCACCAGAACCAAGCGACTAGGAGATAACCGTGAGTCGCCAGATCACAGAATGTGAACTTAACCACCAGGCAACCGAACATCATTGAAAACTGGGACCCACGCGGACAGGTGGCAAGTAGTCACATGATTGCATGTCAGAAAACTCTGACATGCAGCCATGCGACAACCAATAAGAACATGCACCTTCGCTTCCTTTCTAACACTGAGCCCACATCTCCACCCTGCATCCACTAAAACCTTGCCACCTCAACATGCTCTAACAGCGGGCTTACTGCAAACAAACTCGTCAACATCCAATCAGACGGTGGGCGCATGAACGCATGGGGAAAGAATATTCCATGTGATCACACACCTACCGTAGATCTTAAATCTCTAACACCAGGCCCTGCTAACATTTTTGACTCATCACCACATGGACCAATCGGAAGTAAGCACCTCAGTACTACCTGACACGCAGACCCACCTGGACCCATGACATGCCCACACAGGAAAATCCAACGGCTGTCGCAAAAGCGTAAAGGCTAAACACCATGAAACTTTTTTATGTGAACAAGCGACAGCCATCGATGTCGTCCGAACTTTAACCGTGTTGGAAGCATGAAAAGAGACAAACCGCCAAGCAACAAGAGATTGCGCAACTACCAATTGCCAGGTGTTGAATAAAAGTTGTAACTGCTAGAGGATTTGGAGAACCTGTGACGCAAAACCTAGCAAGGATTGGGCCCCAGCATCCATCGCACCTGCGCAGTTAAGACCAAGGTTGAAAACACACAAAGTTTTTGACATAGAGAAAAACTAAAAACACACAGAGTTTTCGATGCCAAAAGATAAGTGCACAAAAGCAGGAAGCACAAGGTCAAAAATAACGAAGGGTTTCACATAGACCGAAAACATCATGGATTTTCAGAAACACTGTGGGTTTTGAACACTTAGATTTTTTGAAATTATTTTCTATAGACCTTAAAACTTGAACAACATTCTAGATTTTTTGATTCAGCACATGTGATTTGGGCTAGAGCAAGGTGACACATTGAAGAACACAGGGCTAAGGGCAGTTCAAGAAAATTTACAAGAAAATAGGCCATTTCCATAAGATTTTTCTATGACTAGAAAATGGACTAACAGTGGCTCTAGTTGGGGATGCATGGCTCTTGCAGGTATGGCAAGGATTCAGAGTCACTGGGAGAGTAAACCATCCCACTAGATACAATTGTAGACAACAAGGAACAAGTAGGGCAAGACAAGTAACTGAACAAAAAACTGAAAGACCAGGGCAAAATAGGGCAGGGGCAAGCAACCTATATACAGAGATCTACAAAATGTACAACCCTAACTACTATTCATGGAAAACAAAGTACTTCAAATGAAGTACTGCTTCAAGAATTGTCCATGAACAGGAAACTCTTGAATATCACCATTAAAATCCTTGATGATGTAAGAATCTTGGCCCCATTTCTCATGAATCAAATATGGCCCTAACTAGATGGGATCAAATTTACCATGCTTTCTCTTATCCTCCAATTTGGCATTCCAAACTAACACCAAATCACCAGGTTCAAACCTCCTGTCAAGAGTCCTTTTATCATATAGATTCTTAACCTGTAACTACAATTTGGCATTCCTTGCAACTGATTCTCTTCTAGTTTCATCCAACCTAATGAGGTCCTCAATTCTGAACTGCATTTCATCATCAATGTCATCATCATATAACTGCACAAACTTATACATCTCCAATAAGTTATTCTGAGGCATTCTAGCATGAATTCTGTATACTAAGTCAAATGGTGCACAACCAATTGCCCTCTTCACAGTTACCCTATCAGCCCATAAAACTAATAGCAGCTTTGAATTCCATGCCCTCTTATTTTTCTCAAGGATTCTCTTCAAGATCTTAATCAAACTCTTATTAGTAGATTCTACCTGACCATTTCCTTGTGGATGATAAGGTGAGGAATTAGAAATCTGAATTCCCAAACCTTTGCAAAAGTCCTTATATTCGAAAAATGTGAAGCACATAGCATTATCACTCACTATCCTCTCAGGGCACCCAAACCTTGTAATAATATTATTAATTAGAAAGTCAATTACCACCCTGCTAGTTGCATTCCTTGTAGGTATAGCTTCTACCCACTTTGTAAAGTAATTAGTGGCAACTAAGATCCATGAATGTCCTCCACTTGACTTGTTTGGTATCTCCCCTATGAAATCAATTCCCCATTGTTGGAAAGGAGCTTGAAATTCTACTGGTTTTAATGGTACATTACCTGAAAACTTAAGCTTACCAGAGAACCTTTGACAAGCATCACGTCTCCTTACCAACTATTCTGCATCCTTGAAGATTGTGGGCCACCAAAATCCTACTCTCAAGATCTTATGAGCAGTTTTTTTACCCATGTAATGTCCACCACAAACTCCCTCATGCATCTCCTTCAACAATACATTAGCTTGATTCTCATCTACACATTTCAACAGTATGCAATCCAAATTTTTTCTATACAGCTTACATTTCACAATTACATACTTGATGGCCTGTAACTTCAATGTCCTCTTTTGATTATCATTCATACTATCTGGACACGTCATGTTTCTCAAATAGTAGATAATATCCTTATAACAAATACAATCATCCATATCACATGTATAAACAATTTTAGAATGATTTACCTGGTTTGCTTCTAGATTGGATTGAGCCATCAGTTTTGTGAATCCTTGACCTCTAACCAACTTAGTGATTTGGATCTCAACATTGAATTCCTGGATCCTATTTATCCATCTGCACCTTCTTCTAGACACCTCTTGCTGTGAGAAAATATCCTTCACAGCCGCACTTGGCACAAAAGCAATCACAATTGCTCCCATCAAGTAACACCTAAAAGCCTTGATTGCTTTCACAAGTGCATAAGCCTGTTTCTCATTTATGTCATACATTAATTCTACATCCTGCAAAGACTTACTGAAAAATGCAATAGGCTGCTCAAAACCATCCTTATTCTTTTGTAACAAAACTGCAGCAATAGTATGAAAAGATGAAAAGGAAAAGATATGCATTGGGACATTATAATTAGGTGCCATAAGCACTGGTGCATCTTTGATAGCCTACTTGATGTTCTTGAAGGCCTCATCAGGCTCACCCTCCCAATTGATTACAGATCCCTTCTTCAACATCTTGGAAATAGGACTAGTAACCTCTGCAAAGTTTGTCACAAACCTCCTTAGAAAATTGACCTGACCAAAGAAGGACTGAATCCCTTTAACATTCTTTGGTCTCTGAATTTTATCAATGGCTGCTACCCTCTCAGGGTCAATTCTCACTCCTTGCTTCCCAACTAAGTGGCCAAGCAAGTTACCTTTTGTGACACCAAAAGCACATTTCCTTGGGTTCAAAGAAATGCCAAATTCCAAGGCCCTCACAAATATTTTTTCTAAATGAGCACAATGGTCCTCTTCCCTCTTGGAATAGGTAGTTAAATCATCCTGATACCCAACAAGGAAATCATTGATAAAATCTGAAAAGGCAACATCCATTGCCCTCTGAAAAGTAGCACCAGCATTTGTGAGACCGAAAGGCATTCTCACATAGACATATGTTCCCCAAGGTGTTGTAAAGGCTGTCTTGAATTGTTTTGATTCCTTGACAATGACCTAATTGTAGCCAGAGAAACCATCCATCATTGACATCAATTCTGACCCGGTTACTCTCTGCAACATAGCCTCCATATTGGGCAAACAATAATTATCTTTCAATGAGCTGATGTTCAAATTCCTGAAGTCCACACAAAGCTTGATGTCACCATTCTTTTTTCTTATAGGAACAAGGTTTGACACCAAAGAAGAATGCCTTATAGGCTTGATAATGCCAGCATCTCTCAACTTCATTAATTCTTCTTGCATCTTGGGTGCCAAAGTAGGATTAATAGGCCTTTGTTTTTGCCAGAAAGGTTTAGCATCTTCTGTCAATGGAATAACATGCTAGGATAAATCCTCTCTATAAACCTTTAGGTCATAATATGACCATGCAAAAACATGCCTGAATTTCCTCAATAATTCAATCAAAGGTCTCCTTACCTCTTGAGATATATCTCTACCAATGTATACTTTCTTAGGTGCCTCATGTGATCCAATATTTATCTCCTCAAGATCAGCATGATCTTCTCCTTTGATATTCTTTTGAACTCTATCTTGGTTGTCAAAGACAGTCTCCAAAACAACAAGCCCCTTGGGCACCTTGTTAGTTCTAAGCTGAATGACCTCACCTAAGACAACCTCCCTTTCTCCTACTGACTCAACCAAGGCTGAACAATCAAATTCTTGACCATGATACTGATCTTTGCAATCCATAAACTTCAAAATATCATTATCATCATAAAAAACTTGTCAATTCTCAACATTATCTGGTATACTAGGCCTAGCCTGAATTTCAACTTTAGAGATAGCAGAGAATGTGACATCATTGGGATTGATTGCAATATTGGCTAACAAGTCAGCCACCTTGTTGTTACTCCTATCCTTCCACTCAATATTGAAGGCAACAAAATGTTCAATCAAATCCCAGACTGCATTCCTATATTATTTCAACCTTCTATTCTTGGAAGCATACACTGACCTGACTTGGGACACCACCAACTCAGAATCACCAATAACATTTAGACATTTAATACCATGCTTTTGTGCCAACCTCAATCCTAACAACAAGGCCTCATATTCTGCTATATTGTTGGTACAAAAGAAATTCAATGTGAAAGAGAACCTGTAGGTGTTTCCATCAGGAGAAATAAGTAAAATACCTGCTCCTGCACCATCTTTGCAATTTGCACCATCAAAGTACATTACCCATAGATTACTCTTCAAAAAATCAGCACCTACTTCAACAGAAATAGGTGACAAAATATGTTCATTTTCAAATATAGGGATCTCTGCCCTAAAAGCATTAACATTAGTATCCACAAAACATGTAGTTTCATTATCTATGTTTCTCTCAATCATGTGGCATACTCTTGGATCTCGTTCAATCTTGACAAACTGATCATCAATCTTGAAAGTTGCATAGGACAAATCACACTGTAAACTTCCACCCATGGTAGCACTCCACCTTCTAGACAACAACATCCCATAATAAGGAGGGATATCCACCACTAAAACACTCATTGTTAGCTCTTTCTCTAGATATGCTGCCAACCTATATGGCATTGCATTGATAGTCCCAATAACTCATACCTCCCTCTGATCCATTGCACAACACCTGCCCTACACTGTATCAACTTTAAGACCCAACCTCTCCATGATTTTGAAAGGCATGATAGTATTAGAGGCACCACTATCAATCATAAAATTTCTTAACTTCATCCCATTCACAAGAACACTTAAGAAGAATGGGTCAATATTTTCAAGGCTGGCATTAACAGAACTGTCCAAATATATTGGAGGAATTTGGGACACAATTCCCTAAGAACCAACATCATTCAAAGCTTTATCCTGAGATCCATTGCATGAAGTATCATTTTTGTGAGTATTACCAACCCATGCAATAGCTTTATCTTTATGTTCAGGGATCCTCAACAATTCTGACGATGGAACCTTAACTGTAATTTGTGATAATACAGATACCATGTCAATAGGGGTAGAAGCAGGAATCTCAATCTACACTGCCTTAACATCCTTTTTCTTGTCTGACACATTAGGTGTACTGACCACCCTCACTTTTTCAATCCTAGCCATTGTGTTAACTGGCTTCTCAATCTCACTAGAGACCTTTTCAATTCCAACTCCCTTAGGCTCACAGTGCTTACCTTTTACATTCTTGAATTTCACCATGTGATCAAACTTTGATTTGTTCTCATTAGGTTCTCCAGAGTTGGTACCCTTTATAAACATCCCTGCAGCTTTCTCATTTGTATTCCTTGCCACCGTGCCTCTAGTTTGCACCTGGGAAATCATTTCTATAGTAATCCTATCCATCTCTTCTCTAGAAGGTCTTCTCAAATTTATTGGCTGGGGAGAAGAGTTCATGTTACATGTTTTTTGATCAATGCATTCACCATAAAAAAAAACCTCTTGATGAAAAAGGGCCTGATTATGTCTCTTCACATTTACATCTGCCTCTTCATCCAAATTAGAATCATCTTCATATCCTAGATATGAAGAAACCATGTTGCATCCAACATCATCTTGTTCTTCTTCTTGTTTTATCTCCTCATTGCCACAATCTTGATTTGTAGCCATAGATTGTGCAACCACACAATGCTCTGCAGAATGAAGGGACTGGCATGCAACACACCAAGATATGTTCTCCATGACATTTATTGAAGCCTTATGCAAAGGGTCAGGGACACCTCTATCATTGTTTCCTCTTGCAGCAGGGATAATAGGCTTGCCATCCTTCCATTGGGTGTTGTAGGGGTAGTTCTGCAGTCTATTCTATTTTTTAAAATTGTTGTTTAATTGAGGCCTTTCATTGGTAGGAGCATTGATGTTCCTATTTGCAGGTGCCTTCAAATCCTTCAATGCATTAAGCACCTTATCAAATTTATCTTCCTCTTGCCTCCTAGATCCAACATTCTTATCATTTTCTTTCTTATATTTCTTGTCCCCAAACAACTTTGGGTCATCTCTCTTTCCACCCAATTTTCCTGATATTTTCATGTTGTTCTCAATATTGATAGCAATCCTAAAAGAATCCCTAAGAGTTCTTGGTTCTTTATCCCTCAATAAATATTCCATCTTCCCATCAAATGCATTGAAGTATGTAGTTAGACAAACATTGTCATCTAACCACATAACTTGGAACAACTTATGCATACCCTTCTGAAATCTCATGTTGAATTTAGCTGCAGACTCATTCTGATTTTTCCTTATGGTGTTGAATTCATTCAACATGAAACTAGCATTAGGCCTATCACCATAATGCTCTTTGAAACATTTCTCAAAAGAGTCCCAAGTATCAATACATCTGTCAGGAAGCCTCTTAAACCAATCTCTAGCATCCTCCATTAGAGATTGAACAAATAGCTTCATGACAATATCCTCATGCTCTACCTCATAATCATTAAACATATCAACAAATAACCTAAGATGCTCCTCACAACTAATAGCATTATTACCAGCAAACTTAGGTACCTTATCTCTAATATCATTTGAAAAAGCATTTGGATAGCCAGGAATTCCATCAAAACTTATTTTCCTATAGCCTTCTAGTTGCATAGGTCTTCTTTGAAAGCTCAAACTAGTGTTAACCCTAGGATCAACATTAGCATCTATATTTATTTGTGCATCTGACTGCTGCCTAGGATCTGCACCTATCCTAGCAGATGAAGAAAGAAATGAACTAGTAGCATTACTAAGTGGAATAGCAGTAGTCATAGATGGCTTACCTAGTTCAGTAGCAAATGGGCCAAGAGCATTAGCTGAAGAAGCCCTAAAAAATTGGATCTTCCTTTTCTTTTTTGCAATAGACGCATCAACCTCAGCTCTCTCTAGTTCTCTTGCAAGGTCCTCATCTTCTTTTCTCCTTCTCTCCATTTCAGTGTCCTTATTTGAATCAGGTGGTGGGATCCCTGGTATTTTCATTGATTTTCTCGCTTGGTCAGCCACCATCTTCTACTTTCCTTTCTCATTAATGATAATAGTAGGTCTAGTGATCCTATGCCCATCTTTATCTTTAGGCGAAGGGACATAACTTTGTACTTGTCTAACCATAGGGCCCTCCCTATCAAATTCATGATCCTGAAGCAAGCGCTCTTGCTAACTCCTCAAGGCATCAAGATCACCAAAAACATCATGCTACAGAGTTCTAGGAGCAGAAGCAAGCATTTTGTTTCTCTCATTCATTTCATTTATTTTTCTAAGAAGAGAGTGCCTCTCAATTAAAGTATTCACCTTTTCAGCCTCTCTCTCCTCCTGTAATCTTTTATGTATGGCATCCTGCTCTACCAACTGCAACCTTAGTGCATTCAAGTCATTAGGATCCGCCATAATGTCATTTGAACCAGATGACACATCCATATCAAGAAGATTTTGATATGGGAAGTGAACTTGCCTATGTCTCATGGGTTCTCTTCTAAAATGATCTTCATCAAGATCCAGGTCAACTTCTAAACTTATATCTCTATTTTGTTCATTCTGACCTACAGGCAATGGACCTTTTTCCTGAAATGCAGCCTCAGGGGTATCATAGAATCTCTCTTCAGAGTGACCACCATCTGATCTAGAAACTCTATCTTGTGAACCATCCTCACTTGAGGATACATGTGCTACTCTGGCTCTAGCATTTCTTTGTTCTTTCATGGGAGCACTAGTAGACTCACCATGCCTTCTAATCCAGCTCTTGTTTTCTTGTCTAGGTAACTGCTCCAAAGTGACCTTTGGATTCTTTATAACAAAAGACCTAGTATTTCTCCTCCTATCCATGATTTATCAATATGCAGCACTGGTTCTAACCTTTGAGTCGCCACCCACCTAGATGGGAAATCTTTGAAACACAGTAGGAAAACAAGAACACACTTACAGCCTTCCTCTCTAGATCCTCACTAGCAGAATCATTGTCTTATTGATGGCTTGGATGGGCAGGTCTATCTGGTCAATAAGATTTTGAATACTTCAATATGACTGCAACTAGAGACCTAACATATGCATATCTTCATAATCATTCTCCCCAGCGGAGTCACCATTTTTTTGGTTGTTCCCTTTGATTTTTAAAACTTGTAGATTTATACTTTGATGTATAACTATAATGAAACCTTGACTCTATCACCACTCCAAAGTCTACAAGGAAGAGGGCCAATTAACAAGGATCAAGGAGATCCTCCTACACTTTGAGACTCAATGCTGAGGTGGGTGTACCCTTGACTCACTTCTTCAAAGGAGTCTTTAAACAATATATAATTATACCCTTTACTATCTGATTGAAAGGTTTATCATTTAATAGTGTGTGTGTGATTGCTAATGATGGACTGCTTCCAGAGAATGGATCAGTGCCTTATCCCAGGGTAGAGAGTCACTTAACAACCTATATCACCCCAAAACCTTAACTCAAACATATATGGACTCAGAGTAAGTTCTTTGCCTATTACTCCCCTCACTCACATATCAGGACATCAAATCCTTATCTTGCCATGAACTCACTGAACTTAACTTAAAGACTTTAATCCTAACTTTGTTAGGAACTCAAAGATAACCCCAAAATACTCTTTGTTTACCATATGCTAACCCACTTTGTGCAATCAACATATGTGAGCTCAAGAGCAAAACAAAAAGACATACACCAATATGAGATTGGAATCCAAAATATTCTCACTAAGACTTGCAGAATCAATACATTACCAAATGACCAAATGCACAAAGGAAACAAACCCTAAATCTAGGCTCTCCTTGTTCAAATTTTCACTATCAATAATCTGGGACCAAAACCAAAACAATTGGAAACCCTGCAAACTCAAAAATTCTGCAACTTATACCCCCTAGTCATCTTGGAAATTTGCAACAAGCTACAGATGACTAGGGTTAGCATTTCAACCACCCAACCTGCTAGAAACAATCATGCATTTAATTCAGGGGTGGGAAACACATCCAATCCAGGAGAGAGGAAATCTCAAATAGATCTACAATTACGAGCACATTAAGATTGGGACAGAAAACCAGGAATTGCTATGAAGACTAGTACAAACCGGCCACCTGCAAACACACCTCGAGCATCAAAATAGTCCTTCATATGGCACAAAAGTCTCTGCAATCAAGTAGTAGGGATCTGGACCACTTTGCAACCACCAAACAAATCCAATCAGGCTGCTAAAACATTTAAAACCAGTCCTTCCTGTCGCAAAAACTCTCAGCAAGTTTGAAATCAAATGCCAACGGTCACTTTATGGTTTTACCCTCGAATCGGCTGCCCACATTTGAAATCAAATCAACTTTAATTCCTAACCACCTGATTATTATTACTTCACGGGCCTATATTTTACCTTTTAAAAGAGTTCCCCTTTACATTCAGCGAATTGGCGACAAAAGGCTTCCGCCAGTTCACAAAACATTTCATGCCTTCTGCTAAAAATCTAGCAACCTCGCGACCACTATTCGCTGAATCGCCAGACAATCTGGTGAACTGCCAAATCTTTACGCGAACCAGCGATAAGAAAGAAATTTGTCGGGCTGCCAAACACTTATCGGGACCGCCAAACTACTCAGACCCCACTCCTAACTCCGCAACTTTGATGCCACCTATCGCGACGCTATTCGTTGTATCTGCCTGGTCACACCTGCCATAGGGCTCACTTTTACAAGCCTTTGAAATTGAATGGAAGGCGCATGATCACATGGGTCTAACACCTCCCATGATATCATGTGCCAACCACTAGATCTGCCATGACATCCTTCCCCCTCTAAATCCCCTGGGCCCACTGACGAACTACCACATCACCACTTGGGACCAACTGGAAGATGCCACTTCACCATCTACCATTGGGACAAGGGACACGTGTCACTTGATTGCATGATTGCATGTCAGAATATTCTAACATGTGATCATGCAATAGCCAACCATAGGTCACCACATAACCACCAGCGCAGTCATCGCCGAAGAGACCCCACCTGCAAAAGCTTTGAAAATCCGGGCCCACCATCACGCGATCGCGCGACTAAGGCAAACCTAACTGCTAGCCAAGTTGCTAGATGTTAGCCACTTAACCACCAGAATCAAGTGACTAGGAGATAAATGCAAGTCGCCAGATCATGGAATGAGAACTTAACTGCCAAGCAACCAAACATCATTGAAAACTGGGACCCACGTGGATAGGTGGCAAGTAGTCGCATGATCACATGTTAGAAAACTCTGACATGCAGCCATGCGACAACCAATAAGAACATGCACCTTCGCTTCCTTTCTGACACTGGGCCCACATCTCCACCCTGCATCCACTAAAACCTTGCCACCTCAACATACTCTGACAATGGGCTTACTGCAAACAAACCTGTCGGCATCCAATCAGACAGTGGGTGCATGATCGCATGGGGAAGGAATATTCCATGTGATCACATGCCGACCGTAGATCTTAAATCTCTGACACCGGGCCTCCCTGAAATTTCGGATTCATCACCACATGGACCAATCAGAAGTAAGCACCTCAGCATTGCCTGACATGCAGACCCACCTAGACCCACGACACACCCACACAAGAAAATCCAACGGCCGTCGCAAAAGTGTAAAGGCTAAACACTGTGCAACTTTTCTATGCGAACAAGTGATAGCCATCAATTTCATCCAAACTTTAACCATGTTGGAAGCATGAGAAGAGACAAACTGCCAAGCAACAAGAGATTGCATGACTAACAGTTGCCAGGTGTTGAATAAAAGTTGTAACCACCAGAGGATTTGGAGAACTCGTGACGCAAAACCTAGCAAGGGTTGGGCCCCACCATCCATCGCACCTACGTAGTTAAGACCAAGGTCGAAAACACACAAAGTTTTTGACACAGAGAAATACTGAAAACACACAGAGTTTTCGATGCCAAAAGATAAGCGCACAAAACCAGGAACCACAAGGTCAAAAATGATGAAGGGTTTCACATAGACCGAAAACATCATGGATTTTGAGAAAAACTGTGGGTTTTTCACACTTAGACAGATTTTTTGAAATTGTTTTCTGCAGACCTTAAAACTTGAACAACATTTTAGATTTTTTGATTCAGCACATGTGATTTGGGCTAGAGCAAGGTGACACATTGAAGAACACAGGACTAAGGGCACTTCAAGAAAATTTGCAAGAAAATAGGCCATTTCCATAAGATTTTGCTATGATTGGAAAATGGACTAACAACGATCATGGGAGATCTTAATGGATCCCTTTCATCTATTATGAAGAATATTTAATGATAAATGACATTTGGTCGCGCTACTTGTGCAAGATTGGAGAGATTGGTGATTAAGAACTCATGGAAGCATACGAGAAATTATGTAGTAATGGGGTCTTGAAGATGAAACACCAAAAGGTTGGCAAGCAAGGGTTAGTTCATGTCCTTGACTTTGCACCAAATTTCAAAGTCGAATGGATTAAGATTGTACTAAGTAGAGTACATGACATGAAAATTTGGCTAGAGGATGGACTAGTCCAAATCACCAAAGACATGATTCACCGAGTAACTGGATACCCCAAACTCCCTAGAAAGAAAACAATGAGATGTCAAAGAAAGGAGGAGATTTAGGAAAATACATAGGCAGTATGGAACAAGCGCGACATGATCATTTCTACTATAACCGATCCAAAAATTTAGTTCCAGTAAGGGTGATAGCACACAAGTTCTATCAGTCAAGTCAGTTGGACAATTTCCCATGCATGGCAGTGGACCAAGCTTGGAAAATCATTAAGAAAGATCACACCTATGACCTTGCTGAGCTCTAACTGAGTCAACTTGCCGAGAACCTTACATCAATTCACAAAGAAAAGAATTCAATGTGTAAGTTTGATTCCTTACTTGTTTGTCTATTCTCCTATATTCAGAAAAGTTTTCCTATTGTTGGGGGAGTAGTATGGGACAAGAGTAGGATAGTTACAATTTAGATAAATGAGTTTATCAGTCAAATGGGAGATAATTTGAGAGCATAATGGAAAATTACTTTGTATAATTCAAGAAGAAAATGAGGAAGAGAAGTAGGATTCTTGTATCCCTAGCAGGGAAATACAAACAAGACATATGCTTCCTAGTTAACACAGACCTCACATATGCTCAAGCTGCAATACCGAGGGTATCATGGCTAATGCCATTACCTTATGAGGTAAATATTGACGAGACAACAACAACAATCATATCCTTTTTAGCCGAGGAAGTTGACAAGAAGGCTACTTATTGTGGAACCTATGAGGAAGAAAAGGCTAAGATAACCATGAGACTGAAGTCTGCTACTATGGAGAGGAAGAGGAAAAACATAGTGAAAAACCTAGAAAATATTATAGAGAAAGAGAGGGAGATGCACCTCTAGAACTGACTCAAGGTCTAGAAGAAGATAAATCTAGTTAGTCTAGTGAAAGTGAAGAGGAGGAGAAGGTAGTAGAGAAGAAAGGAAAGAAGGCATTAGTTACCAAGCCTATGAGAAAGACAATGTAGAAAATGAAGCCTACCTCATCACTGATACTTAGGCCAAGAACTAGGGTAGTATCTACAGCTGTAGTTGCCAAGCCTCAAAAGAAATCCCCTGCATTAGGGAAGAGAAAAATTGTTCAGCCTAAGGCAGTGCTGAGCCAATTAAGGAAGAAGTGAAGAAGAAAACTCATTTTGGAGAAGGATAATGAGGAAACTAAGAATGATGAGGAAATAAAGAAAAATTCACCTGTATAGAGCGAAAAATTAACTGTGGATGAAATATGCCACAATATCAAGAGCTCTGCTGGTCTAGCAGGCTTTAAACAAATAAAATTTGAGAAGATGAGTATAGAGGACAAGTAGAAAGTCAAAGAAGAATTGCTTGAGATGCTCTTCACATTTAAGATGGTACCACTTCAAATAGAGAATTTGATTCCTAATGAGCTATATCAGAGGATAACACAAAAATGGGAATATGCTCTTATGATCGAGAAGCAGATTAGGGAAAGCACACTAGCCCAAGTCACACCAGATCTACCCCTTGCTAACATTCAAAAAATAATGGAGCAGTACAGGAATAGATTCGTTCCCAAGCTCAAAGAATGCTCTATCCTTCAACACAAGGTTGAAGATGCTGTTCAACAAAGTCTATTAATTGATACAAGAACACAACAGGAAGCTAGCACATCTAGGGGAGTTGAGATAGATAATAAAGAGGATGTTAGTGAAATGCATATTCAGGAGGAAGAAGCTCCAAAGGTAGAGAAATATGAGAAGTTATATGAAGTAACTATTGTTGACATCACTCAGGATACCCCAGTGAAAACTCAAGTATTAACGGAGGAAGAAATACAAGCCGAGGTAGAAAAAGATACATCTTTGTCGAGTAGTAATATTGTATTATTACAAGTCATAGATTATCCAAAAATTGAAGATACATCAATTGATAGAGTTGCATCTGCCCATCCAAACATTGTTATAGTTGACATGCTAGATAGTCTCAGTACTACCGAGGAATAGGAAAAGTTGGTAACTACACCTCAGTTTACATTTGTCGAGGAGTCACATAAAGGGAAAGCAAAATAGTCTGCACTAGTTATAGTAAATCCTCATGTGGAGGAAAAGAAATCAAAAGAAAAGGAGAAAGAAAAAGAAATAGATACTCAAGAGCCTAAGGAGAAAGAGGCAATAAAAGCTCTTGTACAGATGCTGAGTGGAACAACACCTAAGAACAAGTCATAGAAAAAGAAGGTAAAATCTCCTACCCCACAAGTGACACTCGAAGAAGTTATTGTGATTCCTAAATGGGACACAGATAAATTTTCCTATAAACATATGCAAAATTTGCAACATCTACTGAAGAAAAAGGGAAAACATGAAGAAATGAGAAGGAACATGAGAAAAAGAAAGTACTTATTGAAATCAAAGGTATAATCATTGATACTTTTGAAATGACTGATGTCAATGACTCTGACCCTATACTAGAACAACTTATCCATATAATCAAGAAAGAGACTGATGATGATAGCGAGGCAAATGAAAAGTGATTGCAGTGGTCAGAAAGAAAATTTGAGACCAAGGTACTCAATAAAGTCTCTGCCGAGATAGCAGTGAAGCAGGTAGAACTTTCTACCTTAATATCTAGTTCAGAAGGAGTTGTACTAAATGCACAATCTTTGTACAAGAAATTGTGTGATATAGAAGAATTTACCAAGGGCAACCAAGATTTGGTAGATAAGCTATAGTTAGCTATAAAATCTATAGGTCACTCATTGAGTATGGATGCAAATTCTTTCTCTATACATTACACAAGGCTTCTACATGCTCAAGGGAGGATAGCCAAGTTGATGGCTAATGATGGTAAGATAAGGGATCTCTTACTCTCTATTCAAAAAATGTTGACACCTCACCTAGAGGCCATACAAAGAGAGTTAGCTAAGGTAAAAAAATTAGTACAGAAAGATCCCCATCTTTCTACTACCAAGAGCCTAGTTGACGTAGTTGCCGAGCTAGAAGTAAAATCAGAGGTTTGGAAGATAGAAAAATCCAGTTGGGACAACACATTGAACATGGTCATGATGCTTCATAAAAAAATTTTGGAAAAAAATTTCAAGCTCCCTACACCCCAAGAACTGCAAGTAACAAAAACAAGGGGGAAATAATAATAGAGTGACATGACATGTTAAGTCACAAAGGGAGGGAATAGAATCAGAGAGTAGAATCAAATTGAAAGAAGAAAAACCAAATGGTATGACATACTAAGTTTTGTAAATGTATATATGTATTCGAAGTGTATGCCAAGTAAGGAAGTCTTATATGTACAAATGTAAATCTTTTTATAAGACCGAGTTAAGTTTTAGGGGGAGTATTCTGTATATACTTTTGTTAGTACTAAGTACTCTTGTAAATGTAATATAAATGTCATGACAAAGTGTTTTTTCCACTAATGTCAAAGGGGCGGATTGTTGATCCCTAAAGTTTTGTTGTCTATTAGTGTCTTACACTTAGTCATTTTCTAGGCAATGTTGTTCGGTCATCACTGCGACCGAGTCATCATATATAGGCTGAGTTAGCTTTTGCCAAGTTATGTAAAGAAGACAATGCTGAGCGTCAAAGTATAAAGAACAGTAAATGCCAAGTGCCAAAGATATGCAATGCTGAGCAAGCCAGAATTGGCATATGTCTTTGTTATGGCACAAACACTTAGGTAAACTATTTTGGCCAACATTTATATTTTGTTTACTTTTTATTGAGGAAATCAGGGAGGTGATTATGCTCCTATATTGTAATCATTGATCCCTATGTATTACATGGAACCAATCAAAATTAGGGAAAGGTTAAGCGAAAAAATGGGATAATCTAGATCGTAGATCTTAAATCTTGGAGGAAGTCAATTGTCTATATAAGATGTGATCTAAACCCTAAAATGATGTATGAGTGGAAGGAAGAAGTGTGACAGAGAGAATATCTTCAGATCAGTGAAGTATTCTGATAGAGTTTAGTGACCGCGTTGAACACAGCTAATAAGTGAAGAGAAGAACATAGATATACTTGATAGATGAGATCAAATCTATATTGGAAAGAGAAGATTTGTAATCAGCATCACATTGCAGACTGAAGGATCAGGTACTGAGACATTTTAACAAGTGTATCAGGTTAAATCTTTTAATAGTATGGTTTTGACAAACCTTAGTAAATCTCTTAACTGAGTTCTTACTTTGTTGTAAGTCTTAAATCATTTTGCAAGGTAGATTGCATAAATCTTAAAGCTCTTAACATGGCATACCCCTCATAGGGTAGATCATATTTTGTGATCAAATTTGTAGCCCTAACAAGAAAATTTTATACTGCAGTAGTGAAGATTTGCGGGTGTCATCCCCACCCCAGTTTTACCTTTCAAGTGTTTTTGGGTAACCAAAATCATGGTGTTATGTGTATTTTCATGAGTGATGTTTAGGTTATTAGATCCATTACATTGTTGAAGTTTATGTTAATGCTATGCAAGTTTTCATTTATGATAAAATGGACAAATCAGTGATATCTGATTCACTGCCCCCTCTTAGTATCACATTTTCCCAATAGATTTCCAACAATAGGGTTATAACTTTTAAGATTTAATGCTTTTGAAGTTGTGTGTGCCTGTATGTAGATGACATTTTTTTTCAAACAAAAGGCATGTTGCCTGTATATATTAATAATATTTAAGCTATTACAAATATATGAAATTAAAAAAGGCCCTTATCAGCCTTATTAGTACTTGTCAGTAGGCTAAGTTAGTCTTAACTAGTGATTAAATGAATTGTTTGGGACCAATGTCCACCAATTGAATTTAAGTATATTTCTGATTGTATGGAAAAATTCAATAATTTCTATAGTTTAGATGCACATTTTATATGTTTATAAAGTAACAAAATTAATTTACAACTTTCTTATTGGTTGAAAAAATCAGAGTCTTATACATGCATTTCATGGAAGCACTATGTCTATGCAATTTTTAAGGTAACTTTTTAGTTTTATAAACAAATAAATAACAGATTCAAGCTTACCTATAAAAACTAAGAATAGTCTACATAAGATTAATTGCTTTTATGGTTGCATATTCATTTAAGAAATATTATATTTATAATTATTATATATTCTAAAATATTTATTATATTAAAATTAAAATTTATATATATTATAAATATTATTACAATACAAAATATATAATATTATTGATCATATAATTAAATTTTTTATTAATAAAATTAAGATTATTAATATATTTAAAAAATAATTATAAATAAAATTACAATTTTGTTATATTTTACAAAATAATTTCATTATATTTTACAAAATAATTTCATTAATATAAGAATTAATTTAAGATTAACATTTAAATTATTCATAATTTATAATTATTTAATTAATTATTTTAAAAAAATATTGCTTAGTTTTACACAGAAATATAATTATAATTATATATTTTTATAATTAATTAAAATATATTTAATTAAAATTAAGATTATGATTTTGTAACTAATAATTTTTACTTAGGATTATAATTATGGTTGTTATTGTTGATTCTACATTACAATTCTTAAATTGATATATTTTCAACTTTATCATTATTATTATAATAATAATTATTATTATTTACAATTAAATTTAACAATTTATATTTTATTTTAATACTAATATTATTATTTAACATTTTGTATTTTATTCTAATATTATTATTATTATATTTGTTATTTGTATTATAATATTTGCAACAAGTACTAGCCACTATGTGGCACTTGTTTTATCATGAAACCCTCTGAATATGAGAATTCATAACTAAACTACCCTATTATAAAAAAAAAATTGAATTCTAGGGCTTGAATCCTAGATTTAAACTTTGAAGAATCACCAGAAACTACTCAAAATTGTAACAAACATCGAACCTGGACGTTACATGAGATCACCCTATACAATTCATCTTTGAGATAGACTTCAAAGACCGTATCAATATTAGAGTTATTTCCTTCAAATCCATTCTTGGTTTGTTTGAGATACACATCTTAACATTCTGTTCTTCATTTTTGGTCTACAATACTTTGTAAATTTTATGAAGAAAATAGATTGTAGAAGAATTGAGAGATTAGTAGTGAAAGTTTTTATTTTTCGATAGTAGGGTTAGAAAAATAAAATACATTTTTAGGTATCTAAACCTTAGTATATGAATGCAGATTCTGATCCAGTATGGTCTACAAAGGTTTAAAGTTACAGGGTTGTCAACCATCATATCATCCCACATTAAGGATTAGTGTTTCCATCTTCACAAGGTACACAAAGTTATCTATGCCTCCTTATATTTTTGATATTTTGTATTATATATGAATGCATTTTAACTTTCGCATGCCTGCATGCACTCATTCTTATAATTTTTTGTGTTTACATCCAATCTTGAACCAGTATTATATGGGTGGATTATCTTTGCACAATCTTAGTAGTCAAGTATTGAATCAAGTTTGCAATTCTCACATGCTTGATAAATCTATCTTTTCATAGTTCCTGTATAGTGATAGAGTGATCTTGGAAGAAAGTTTCCCTATTACATATGGGTTGAGACTTCTTCAAACGACTATTGTTCTAAAAGAATGAAAAAAAAGTAAAAATTTATCACTCGCTACACTTGAATCATATACCGAGTCATTGAGAAATATGATTACTAAGCTCTGTAGTTAATATTTTTTTAGATATTTGGAACAAATGGTTTCTTTTGTAAATTATTTGTTCTCTGCTACAATTTTTCACATTAGATTCTGCCAAGCTACTCATGCTAAGTCAAATATATTCCTAACCAAATGATTAGATTATCTTGTAAAAGAAATTGTATAGCCTGATATTGTATCCTATCAACAATTTCTTTCGCCATTCTGATATTGATTTTGATTGATCAATTTTGAGTTGTGATCTTTTAGATAGATTTTTTCCATGTTTAGCCACACCTATCTATTTTCCTTAGGAGGCATGTTGAAAAATCATACTTAGGGGTAAATTTTAGAATTATATTGGCTCCTATATTAAGGTTAGTAAATGTGGATCCTATTCAAATTTTTTGTGTCTAAATTTGAAGACAAAATGAAATTTTTGTTTCAGCAAACATACACAGATTTTTTGACTCTTTCTTGAAAAATGTGGAGTAATATATCTGATTTTTCTAGTGATTGATCATTATTGAGATATGATTTAAAATATTTTAGTTAGATTTTTTCCATGTGTAGTCTAGACTTCTATTTGTTGGAATACTAAAATCACTGAAAGTGGGGGTGAATCAGTGATTTATAAAATAAGAAAATTCTTAACCATTAAAAACTTAACTTTTAATCATCAACATATGAAATAGTTTTCATGAGAGCATTAACAACATTAGATGTATGCGCAATATATATTAAATAGACATCAAGGTATATAGACATATATAAGTCACTTGACACAATGATTTATAGTGGAAAACCCCTAAGGGTAAAAAACCACTTTATGAATTTATTTTACAGGGCCTTACTAGCCAAATATTTAGAGCACCCAGTTTAGGAGTACCAACTGATGAACTACAACTGATTGATGAACTACAAGTGATTAGAGATCACCGAGTACTGAATTATTATGTAAGATAATTGAATCAGTCATTATGTTGTAATTGATGTCAACTAGTTTTGACAGTACTTATCATGGTAGTTGCAAATATCTATAAATTTGTAAAAGAGAAGAAAAGATGAAGAATTGAGATATCTACATAAAGGAAGATAGATATGACAGATGATGATAAAGAATACTCTTCGTTACTTATAAATGAGTCTATGACTTCATATTGTTGACTTGATTATGTTACAGTAATCTTTTATGAAGATAGAAGAAAAATGTTACAAAGTAGTGTGGTTGGTTAATGAAGCATTCCAATATACACCGAGCCAGTGTAGTGTATAACGAGCGACAATATCAACCGAGCTTGTCTTCACTGACACATTTCTTTGTTAACCAAGTATGGAAAAAAGAACTAAATTTTTAGTTTAGCCAAAAAATTGATGAGTTGTAAAGTGTATGATTATGAGGCAAAAAGATAAAGTTTTTTGTGAGATCAATGGCTAAAAAAATTGAAGATCTAAACGGTGGAATTGAAATGAGTCATTGACACATCTGCCGAGGAAGGTTTAAGTGACAAAATCAATGAAGGAGATTAAGTGGCAAAATCTGATGGATGAAAAGAAAATCATTTACTTGTCTATATAAGAGGCTAGGGTTTCATTGTAAAATGTATGCTAGAAGAAGGAGACTGCAGAGATATTGCACGAACATTACTTCATGCATGCCTGATCAGATTGGTTGAAGAAGAACCAAACTATAGAACAATACCAAGCATCAGAGAGCTTTGCCAAGTGTCAGTAAGTTGTTGAATGTTGATGAACTGAATAGAAATATTGATCAGAGGATTGTATGGATTTAAAATAGATCTGAACATCTACAAAATCAAGTTGTATTGTATTAAGATCACCTACTGTTTTAGTTTAACCAATTTAACAGAAAAATCTCTTAACTGAGTGGACTTGAAAGTCTTATTATGTCATTCATAGAATGTACATTGTTATCCTGTCAACCCCATAGTGAATGTTGGTTGGATGATAACTGTTAGTGTTAAATCCTCTAACAAGGTCACACCTTACAGTGTATTTTGTAACCTTTAACAGGGTTGGCTCTTCATTGAGCTCACTTCTAAAGAGTGAAAATATTTTGGGTTACCTGTCCCAAGTGGGTTTTCCCTTTACAGGGTTTCCACGTTAAATCTTTGTGTTATGTGTTTATGTGATGATTTTTTGGTTATCATACTTTGCATGTTGCATATTTTATTTGGTCGGTAATAACTATGAGAAATTAACTGGTAATCGGTAAATATTCTAACAATTTAGTATTCTTGTTTTACCAAGCTGTAGAATTAAGCTGAATTTGTTTTAAGTGATACATTGTGTATTTGGGACTGTGGATAACTGATTCACCCCCCTCTTAGTTATTCTAACAATTTCTATTAGAGTGTATTTGTTTCTTGGAACAGAGTTTTAAGGACTTCAACAAAAAGATCACAAAATGTATAAGAGGGAAGTGCCAAAGCTGAATAAGGATAACTTTACAATATGGCAAAGATGAATGAGACTTCATATATTTGGGATTGGGAATTCTTCCCTCACCCTAATAGATAATGGATACTTAGCACCACCTACAAGACTGTTGACTCTTGATCAATTGAGAGATAGACATGAGCATAATGTTACTATGATGGAGATTGTTGCCGCTCTATCAAATATCGAGTTTGAAGATGTCAAGGATTGCCTTACTTCAAAGGAAATGTGGGATAAACTTACTCAAGTTTATAGTGCTAATGCAAATGTCAAGAGAGCCAAAGCTTAAAGTTTAAGAGGAAGATTCGATGATATGAAAATGAAAGATGGAGAAAACATAGTGCAGTATACAAACCAAATAAAGGAGGTAGTCAATGCTATTAGAGGATTTGATGGAGTCATTGATGAAGATATAGTGGTAAGAAAAATTCTAAGGACTTTATTGCCTATTTATGCAATCAGAATATCTGCAATACATGAAATGAGGTCAACACCTAACAGTACTCTCACTCTTGATAATTTGATTGGTAAGCTAACAACTTTTGAACTAAACAACTTTGATAATAGTGTTGTACCTTCTGTTGAGTCTGCTTTTATGACTTCTCTAAAGATCAGTTAGTCTAGCAGTAGAAATAATAGGGATGATAGTGATAGTAACATTGATGATGAGCTTGATGAACTTGAAGCTCTTATGGACTAGAGGTTACCTAAAGGTAAAGGTAGATATAGGGGTAAATTACTTTTAGCATGTTTTAACTACAAAGAAGTTGGTCATAGTGCTACTAGATGCCTAAACAGGAAAGAAGATGATAGAAAAAAGGATTGATCTGGTGAAGGAAGCTATCAAAGGAGAAACAATAGAAGTTACCAACACTACAACAAAGATAACCAAGACAACAATGATATAGGAAAAAAGGTATGTTATATTGCTGAAGAGAATGATACCGAGACTGACACAGATGATGATGTTGAAGTAGTTTTTGTTGCAATAAAGGATGATTCTGAGGAAGAAGAAAGGTATGTAGTGATAGCACTCATTTCTAAAGCTAATAAAAATGATACATGGATCATTTACAATGGTTGTACCCATCACATGACTAGTGATGAAGAAAAATTTGATCATCTTGAGCAATATAATGGAGGATCTGTAAAAATGGGTAATGATACACCATGTATGGTTAGAGGAAAATGATCTTTACTGATAAATGATAAAATTAAATGTGATAATGCTTATTGGGTAGAAGGACTAAATTACAATTTGCTAAGTGTGGCATAGCTTAACAACTTAGGTCACCGAGTAGCTTTTGAGAACAAGAAGGTAAAGATATTTGATGATGAAGGAAAACTTGTTGGAATAGGAGCACAAACCAAAGGTAACTTATTTTATCTTGACAATGATAAGTCTTCCTATTCAATGATGAAAAATGAGGATGCATGGCTATGGCATAAAAGATTATGTCATGTAAACTTTGATAATATGATCAAGATAAGTAGAAAGAAAAAGGTTAGAGGTTTGCCTAGCCTAGCAAAGCCGGACCATGTTATGTGTCATGAATGTCAAAAGGGTAAAATGAAAAAATCTAGTTTTAAGAGTAAAGACTATTCAACAAAAAGAATTTTGGAACTAGTTCACACCGACCTATGTGGTCCCATGAGAACACAAAGTTACTATGGAGATAGATTTTTCATTTTGTTTGTTGATGATTACACTAGATTAATGACAATAATGTTTTTAAAAGATAAATCTGAGGCATTTAAGATATTTAAATGGTATAAAGAAAAAGTAGAGAAAGAAACTGGGAAATAATTGAAATGCTTGAGATTTGATAGAGGTGGTGAATTTATTTCTGATGAATTTACTAACTATTGTAATGAGCATGGTATAAAAAGATAGGTCTCCACACCGAGAACACCTCAGTAGAATGGGATTGCTGAAAGGAGGAATAGACCAATCGTTGATTGTGTAAGGACACTGATGTTACAAAAGAATGTTTCTCGTACATACTAGAGAGAAGTAGTCAGCATGGCTGTATATGTTCTGAACTGATTATAATTGAAGGATACAAACAAAACACCCTATGAGCTATGGTTTGGTCACAAACTGACTGTAAGTTACTTCATAATTTTTGAAAATATTTTATTTTGAAAGATGAAAGAAATGGAAAGTTTGACTCAAAAGGGGATGAAGGGATGTTTCTTGGATATTCCACTAAAAGAAAAACTTACAAGTGTCTGAATAAAGTTACTAATAAAATGATTGAAAGTTGCAATGCCAGAGTTGATGAATTTGATGATAGAAATGGTGAAGAAAGCACTAGGGAGCCATAAGACTACGGTAGATTCACTTAGATTGAAAAACTAGAGTACCTATCGAAGCCACAAATTATATTAATCAGTCATCAGAAAAATAACACCAAGGAACAACAAAGAGAAATCGATGATCAGGAAGGAGCTATCGAGCAAGTAAATGAACCTCAACATGATGAATAACAAAGAAGAGATCAAGTACTGGCTAGATTTGTTAGAAGACATCATCCTGAGAATCAAATCATTGGAGACAAGCAAGCTGACACGATGACAAGAAGTAATTTAAGACAAGGTACATTCTTAGTTTTTGAGTTTGAACCAAAAAATGTTAAGGTTGCATTGGAGAGTGAAGAATGGGTAAATGCAATGAATGAAGAGATAGAAAAGATAGAAAAAAACAAGACATGGACCTTAGTATCTAGACCAAAAGATAAGAATGTTATCTGTACTAAATGGATTTTCAGGAATAAGCTGAATGAGAATGGAGAGGTTACAAGGCACAAAGCTAGACTTGTATGCAAGGGATATGCACATGAGGAAGGCATAGATTAAAGTGAAACTTTCTCACCTATTGCTAGACTACAGGGATTCTGAATGTTACTTGCATATGCAACACATAAGAAGTTTAAAATCTATCAAATGAACGTTAATGTTAGAGTAATAGAGTTTTTACTGATTAATTGAATCATATTGATTTAATTATTCATTCACTCATTACCTCTTTCTACTTAAGTTAAACTTTAGGCATATAATAATTAATTATCTTTATTAATTATTATTATGCAACCTAGGGTTTTACCTTTTTAGATTTTCTGATCTCCTTTTATAAGGATTAATCTCATAACACTTTGTAACCTTTTCTAACATTTCATTATTGATTGCAACTTTTGTTTTTGCACATCAAGGATTTCTCCTCTCTTGTGGATCAATGCGTTCAGGCCTCCATAGCTGTTTGCTTCCCTCTCTTCTTGTGACAAGTGTTTGTGTGCAGGTGTTCTTGGGAGCTATGGGTTGTCTTTCATCAACTCCAACATGGTATCAGAGCTTTAGATCTGCTTGCCCCTGTCCTCTTCCTGAGAGATTTGGCCGTGTTCATCAGATCTATGTTTTCAGAGAGGGTTTCCTGTCAGATGTAGGGGGAACCTATTTTTTTGGTCATTTTGGCTTCAAACAGACCTCATGATTGTGTTCAAAGCATCCAAGAACCCCAAGATCCATATAAAATTTTTCCAATTTGGACAAAGTTGGAATCTGTGAGAAATGTTTTTTGCAATCAGCCCTGACATGGATCCTAAGGCAATCACTATTTTTTAAAGCAGTTATGGCCCAAACCAACCTCATGGTTGTGTCTAGAAGGTCCAAGATAGTCAAAATTCATATAAGACTTGTTGATTTTCAACAAGTTGGCTTCTGAGGCAAATTTTTTTTAGCCCACTAGGTCGTATGACCTGGCATGCACTCTGAAGTAGCATAGTGTTGTACGATTTCAAAATTTTTTAAAAATAAAATAAATTGTTTTGGGCAACTAGAGCGCACCTCCCCTGCTCTGTGCGCTCTCTGCCACCACCAATGGCATTGCCGGGTGGGCCGCAGTTAGCCTGCGGTCACTACCAACGTTACCGCTGGGCGGGCCATAGTTACCACCCAAAATTATTATTATTATTTTTCCTTTTGCATGGTGAGGTTCTTTCAAATAGGCTATGGTTTTTTCGCCAATATCTCGGGCATCTAGGATCGGAATTGGGTGAACAAGATATCACCAGAAAGGTAATTCCAACATGGACAATAATTTGCTGGTGTGGTTTCTTGATTTCACCATTAATATTGCATTTATTGTAGTCAAAGGTAGAGATTTTTTAGTGCTCTTGCATCTCAGCCATCCTGCATTGTTTTGGGCGTATCTTGGGCCTATGGTATCATTTTTTGGCAAATGAGATACCATTAGAAAGCTAGTTCAAAGGCACATCTTTTTGGTATTTCAGATTTAGGATTTTTTTCCTCTAATTTTTGCACCAGTCCTTCAAAGTCAGGGCTTCTATTTTGCCTTTCCTCCAACACTGCTTGTTGGTTATCAGCTTCCACCTTTCTCATTCGAGCTTCATTTTCTTCAAGCGATATACCATCAGAAAGCTATTTCTGAGCCCAATCCAAATTTTCTAGTATGGTTTTGTGATTTTTACATTTTGATGCTCTTTTTTTTGTCAAAGTTAGATGTTCTCTGTGATCGTGGTGTTTCAGACCTCTTGCATTCCGAGATCTGTTTCTCTTGCATCCGGGCTCCATTTTCGGCAAATGAGATATTGCTGAAAAGCTCTTTCTAAGATTTTATCAGATCTGATAGTTTCATGTGTTTTTTGTCCTTTTTCTGATGTCACCCATCCATAGATCCTTGCAGACACCTTCTTTGGGCCCTCCAGCGCAGATGTTGGTTTTTTGCTCATATCTTGAGCATATGGTGTTGAAATTTGGCAAATGAGATATCGTCAGAAAGCTAATTCTGAGCTCTTTCTAGATCTATAGGTTATATTTTTTGGTATGATTTTTTTTATGGTGTTTTTCTTTTTCAAAGCCAGATCTTCAGTTCTGCACTCCGAGAGCTCTATCTTGCGCATCCGAACTCCATTTTTAGAAAATGATATATCATTGGAAAGCTTGTTCAAAGAACTTTTCAGTGATGTGGGTCATTTTTCCAAATTCTACTCCAGGTTCATTTTATTTAGATTCTTTTTTTTTTGTAGTCTAGTGGATATCTTGGTTGTTTCAGGTCCTGGGATCTCTTCCCTTTCAGGGATGGCTCATCTTCGGTTGTTCTTTGGTTTTAGCAGCCTTAGATCTTCTTTGAGCAGTGTATAATTCACTTTTGTAGCATTATTTTATGCACACGCACTAAGATAAAGTGCCATTCTATTGCTTTGATGGGATCTTGCACATGTTTGTGCTATTTGTACTCGCACTCCATTATAAAGTGCTAGGGGGGTTTGATGTTTTCCTTTGTTTGCCATCTTCTTTTGTCATGTGAGAGTTCCTCCAATGACATTAGCCTCAGGTATCTCTATATGTGTTTGTACTCTCTCTACAGATTCAATGTTCTAGATTCTTCTTCATCATGCAGTTCATATTGGACAATCTTTTCAATGTACCTATCATTACTCCTTTTTTAGCAGTATGGGGGGGTTTCTACTATTGGTTCTTCTACTTCTTTGGTTCGATTGTGAGCTATGTATTTAGTATTTGATCCTATGTACTAGGCGGTTGCAGTGGCTAGGTACCTATGCATTCCGGTGAGATGGATCATTTACCATATGGACACTCTTTTCTTTCCTATTTTGGATGCACTCTTCTAGCTTTGATTGATCAACTCTTTAGGCTTTTGGTGTTTATGCCATCTGTATCTTCGAGTTCAAGTCTTTGCCTTTGTTTGCCTCCTGATTCAAGTAGTGTTATTTGAGGGCACTAATGTAGATTACAATCTTCTCTACCTGGTCATATGTCTATGGAGGATCTTCAGATCATCAGTTTCTTCTTGATATAGTTTGCAGTTTCATGCTTTAGTGATGTTGTACATGTTCATCTTTGTTCCTATTTTCTAGAACACTCCTAGTTTTGGAGGCTTCTTCAGTCCTTCAGACTAGTCTTGGTCTCTTTTTAGAGTAGAGTTTTTCCCATGTGGTTTTCTCTATTTCTCCGCTTTGTAGAGACTCTCTTTTGTTAGGTACCTGATCAGGCCTTTTGTTGCCAGGACCCATTTTCTTTCAGTAGTTCTTTCTAGGTTTTTAGCTTCTCCCTAAGTTTATCTTAAGGGGGGGTGTTAGAGTAATAAAGTGTTTACTGATTAATTGAATCATATTGATTTAATTATTCAGTCACTTATTACCTCTTTCTACTTAAGCTAAACTTTAGGCATATAATAATTAATTATCATTATTAATTATTATTATGCAACCTAGGGTTTTACCTTTTTAGATTTTCTGATCTCCTTTTATAAGGATTGATCTCATAACACTTTGTAACTTTTTCTAACATTTCATTATTGATTGCAACTTTTGTTTTTGCACATCAAGGATTTCTCCTCTCTCATGGATCAATTCATTCAGGCCTCCATAGGTGTTTTCTTCTCTCTCTTTCTATGATAGGTGTTTGTGTTAGGTGTTCTTGTAAGTTGTGGGTTGTCTTTCATCAACTCCAATAGTTAAGTCTTTTTTTCTGAATGGGATACTAGAAGAGGAGGTCTACATAGAATAACCAGAAGGGTTGGTTGATCCAGACAAGAAAGACATGGTATGTAGACTCCATAAAGATTTATATGGTTTAAAAAAAGCACCTAGAGCTTGGTATGAAATGTTGCATACTTATTTGTTAAGTATTGGTTTTGCTAGAACTAGTGAAAATAGCAATTTGTATATGAAAGGTGACTTTGATGACACTATTTTGATTGCTAAAATCTTAGTGGATGATATTATCTTTGGAGGAAAAGATCATATCTATAAATCATTTTCTAATAACATGCGAAAAGAATTTGAAATGTCTATGTTTGGAGAGATTAAGTTCTTTCTAGGCTTGCAGGTTATTCAACAAAATGATGGAATATTCATCACACAATCAAAGTATATAAAGGAAGTACTGAGAACATTTGGCATGGTAGATGCTAAAACAGTTGGAACATTGATGGTCACAGGCTGCAAACTAACTAAAGATGATGAATCTGCAGAGGTCAACCAGACATTGTACCAATCTATGATTGGTAAGTTGTTGTATGTAGTGCATAGTAGACTCGATATTGCACTTGTTGTGGGAATTTTTGCTAGATTTTCTACAAATCCTAAGGAGTCACACATGGTTGCAACAAAAATAATCTTAAGATACCTAAAGAAAATAGAGGACTATGGTTTATGGTATCCTAAGAAAGGGAAGAAGGGAAGTTTGAACAAAGAGTCTACATCAACGCAAATTGGGCTAGAAATATAGATGATAGAAAGAGTACCACCAGAGGAGCATTTTTCTTTGGTGAAAGACTTGTTACTTGGAGAAGTAAGAAACAACCTTGTATTTCTCAGTCTACTGCCGAAGTAGAATATGTTGCTGCTGCTACACACTATTCAAACATTGCTTACATCAAGCAAGTGTTGGAAGGGATGAATGAGGTAATCACTGAGCTAGTGATTATATATTGTGACAACACAAGTGCAATAAACATCTTTAAGAATCATGTAATGCACTCAAAGACCAAGCACATCTTTATTAAGTATCACTACTTAAGAGAAGCAAGTTAAACTGGAATATGTTACATCAAAAGGGAAACTTACTGACATATTTACCAAGCCTCTACTGAAGGAAAATTTTGAATACTTGAGGACTACACTTGGGGTTCATCCCCTATCTACTGGTCACTAATGTGATCTGGAAGTTGCATCAGCCTAATCTTATCAAAAGATCACTCATGTTGATGAAACATAGTTCACACTTTGGATTCTGCCTAAGGTTGTGAAAGATTTCAGGAACAACTATTTTCATATTAGTATACTGAGATACATTGTTTGCACTGGACAACAGAGAGTCACATGGCTAATACAGAGTTGTATGTTTATGTATTTCTTTGGCATTGTTTTCAAAGGGAGAGATAAACAATATGACAAAATGAGAGATCAATGGAACATCTATCTAAGGGAGAGACAATTTGAGAACATAAGAAGGAATTTGAGAGCTAGAAAGATCATATATGTAGAGAAAAGTCTGCACTTGCAATACTGTCATGTAATGTAGTGATTATACATATTTAACATCAATCTAGGGAGAGCTTACCGAGATACAAAATTTTCTTACATAATTGTAGAATACATGTTTGGTATGTGTATGGTATATTTCATATTGCTTGAGTTTCCATGAATGCCAAAGGTAGAGATTGATGAACTACAACTAATTGAGAACCTGATCGATGAACTACAAGTGATTAGAGATCACCAAGCATTGAATTGTTATGAAAGATAATTGAATCAGTCATTATGTTTTCATTGATGTCAACTAGTTTTGACAGTACTTATCATGGTAGTTGCAAATATCTATACATTTGTAAAAGAGAAGAAAAGATGAAGAACCGAGATATCTACATAGAGGAAGATAGATATGACAGATGATGATAAGGAATACTCTTGGTAACTTATTGATGAGTCTATGACTTCATATTGTTGACTTGATTATTGTAGGATTTGAGAGATAAAAATCCATAGAATGCCAAGAATACCTGTATGCAAATAACCTGTTATAGGAGAGAAGCAGAAATAAGAAAAAGGCAAAACTCATAAGTTACTCAAAATGTGAGAGAAAAATTATGATCCAAGTTAATGAAAAAAGAATTACAAGGTTCAACCTATAAAGGTGAACAAAACCCTAAAGCCTAAAAATCTAGGTTGCACATTAATAATTAATAAAAGAATTAATTATTAATGTACCTAAGATAAAGCTTAAGCACTAAAGAGTAATAACTTAACTAATTAAATCAATATGATTTAATTAGTAAGTAAACTAAATATTACTCTAACAATTATGTTACAATAATTTGTTATGAAGATAGAAGAAAAATGTTACAAAGTAGTGTGGTCGGTTAATTAAGCATTCCAGTATACACCGAGCCAGTGTAGTGTATACCAAGTGACAATATCAACTAAGCTTGTGTTCACCGACACATTTCTTTGTCAACCGAGTATGGCCAAAAGAACTAAATGTTTAGTTTAGCCGACAAATTAATGAGTTGTAAAGTGTATGATTACAAGGTGGAAAGATAAATTTTGTTGTGAGATCAATGGCTAATGAAATTCAAAGAAGATCTAAAGGATGGAATTGAAATGAGTCATTGACACATTTGCCGAGGAAGGTTTAAGCAGCAAAATCAAAGAAGGAGATTAAGAAGCAAAATATGATGGATGAAAAGAAAATAGTTTACTTGTCTATATAAGAGACTAGGGTTTCATTGTGAAATGTATGCTAGAAGAAGGAGACTATAGAGATATCATGTGAACATTGCTTCATGCATGCTTGATCAAATTGGTTGAAAAAGATCCAAACTGCAGAATAGTACCGAGCGTCAAAGAGCTTTATTGAGTGACAGTAAGTTATTGAATGTTGATGAACTGAATATAAATATTGATCAGAGGATTGTATGGACTTATAATAGATCTGAACATCTACAAAATCAACTTTTATTGTATTCAGATCACCTACTATTTTAGTTTAACCATTGTAACATAAAAAACTCTTAACTGAGTGGAATTGAAACTCTTATTATGTTATTCATAGAATGTACATTGTTATCCCATCAAACCCATAGTGAATGCTGGTTAGACGATAACTATTAGTGTTAAATCCTCTAACAAGGTCAGACCTTACAATGTATTTTGTAACCTTTAACAGGGTTGGGTCTTCACCAAGCTCACTTCAAAAGAGTGAAAATATTTTGGGTTATCGGTCCCATGTGGTTGTTTCCTCTATAGGGTTTCCACGTTAAATATTTTTGTTATGTTTTTATGTGATGATTGTTTGGTTATCATACTTTTCATGTTTCATATTTGATTTGGTCGGTAATCACTATGAGCAATTAACTGGTAATTGGTAAATATTCAGACAGTTTAGTATTCTTGTTTTACCAAGCTGTAGAATTAAGTTGAATTTGTTTTAAGTGATACATTTTGTATTTGGGACTGTGGTAACTGATTCACGCCCCTCTTAATTATTCTAACGCCAACACCTTACAACATTTTATGATCACCCACTACAAGGAGGACCAACACAATCAATGATAAAGATGCCAACACATCCTCTAATCAATCTAAGGGTATCTAATCAATCTATTTAAAGTCAATTGATTTGTAATTTAATACATACTTTGTAATAAAAAAAAAATGTTTATTTTAAAAAAATTATTATTCAATGTTCTAATTAACCTGATAGACCTTTTTGTTGTGGGTAGTGTCCACTAGGAAATGTGCTCATAAAAGTCTGATATGGGAAATTTTTTCTTGGGACTGAAACATCTTCAATGCTTCACCTAGATAATAATAGTATGTTTTCTTAGAAATTTTTTGCACAAAAAGTTGAGGTATTTTGTGCACTATTGTATTCCCTCTTTATCTATCCTTATCATGGGTTCTGTGGAGATGTTAGCAAATAGGGTGGTGGATGTTGTGGGTAGGGAAAATTAGTCAGTGGATGTATTTTTAGTGGAAAAAAGAGATATTTGTTTTGTTGAATATTAATTACTCATTAATTGAAAGCTCATCTCAATGTATTATTATGTCCGCCTATGAATCCAAGAGGACATATTCAGTTGCTCCACTCAAAAGATCAAGGAGTTGATTGACATCACTTCCCATTTTTCCTATAAATAATGCCCCAAGGTAAATAGCATATCAAAATGCTGCACTTATTGATCTACCTCTTTCAATAAAATGTACAAAGTCCATGCTTACTCATTTCATTTTTTCCTCTTCCCACGACCATCATGAGATTAGGGTTAGCTAGAGTTTTCACTATGGACTATTGAGGGTTTCAAGATGTATCTTGCCATTTTTATAGGTATATCCTCAAACCTAGATTTGATTCTTAAATAACTAAACAAGTGATTTTTCCATACGATTTCTAAATGATATAAATCAAGAATAAGAAGGATAAAGGTTGCATGTGAAGAAATGGGAAAAGAAAAATTGGAAACTACACGTATTTTCAAGAGAATCGCCTAAATTTTTTATTCATGTTTCATCTGTATATGATTCTTGTTGTGATTATTTCACACCATCACCCCATTGCAAATGGGAACCCCTCTTTTTGTTCCAATAGTAGGTTTTATTGGTCTTTTAGGTCTTTGAGAGCAACATTTTTCAAGGTTTTTTGCCTTAGCAAGATTTTTGATGATGTCAAGGAGTTCAAGTTTGAAGTCTGGGTCTAGGTGACTTGAAGATTTGGGTTTTGAGTGCAAGGAGTCCTTGGTGGAATTACTCTTATCAGAGGATTTCCACCACATAAATTAATCTATTAGTGGAATCTCTACCAACCTTTGGTCTCCATGTTTTGATGTGATGTGGGAAGAAATAACTATGTTTTAAAGAGAGAGTTGGTGAGAGAATGTAGTTTTGGGGGTGAATTTCTAGGGTAAGACTATGAAGTTTGTTCTGGAAGAATTCCTCAAATCATAGTCCTTGAATTCTACAAGCCTTAGACCATTCCTTAAACTTTAAAATATTTTCCCAAAGAAGGGGTATTTCCTTTGGTAGATTTACTTTCTTAGGTGTGATGTAATGTCCCAATACGGAACCTAGAAGAAATTAACCTGAAACGTGTTACTAAGTTTACAGAGTAATTTTTTTAAGAGTTTACAATCAACGAGTACATTAATGCAAAAGCAATACAATGTTTAATATAAAACATACTCATAAAAGTAACTCGACACATAGATTAAAATTCACAAGGGTTCCTTAATGTAGAATCACATATACATTAATTTATTTATTTTAGATTAAATATAATTAAAAATCTCATATATATATATATAAATGAATAACTTTGTATAACAACATATAAATTAAACATAGATATAATTAATATCATAAGGTATACACAATGAACCATCATCTACTACACAAGTCACATGGTATGTAATAACCAATCATACACAAGGTACATGTATAATATCCCAAAAGATAAGAGCAAGTCTCCAATAATGATG
Source organism: Chamaecyparis obtusa (assembly GCA_027943335.1). Taxonomy (NCBI): domain Eukaryota; kingdom Viridiplantae; phylum Streptophyta; class Pinopsida; order Cupressales; family Cupressaceae; genus Chamaecyparis; species Chamaecyparis obtusa. The sequence goes on along the minus strand of BSBK01005585.1, from coordinate 31,198 downwards.
AACAAGGAAGAATTTAACAACAACAAGGATCATCCAACACTGGTTTAGGAATGTCAGAATCTAAATGGTAAAATAAACACTACCACCCAACCTTGTGGAACCAAGAAGTCCACTCCTAGTGTGCTGAGGAGATAACATTAGACCCCACTTGGATAACAATCATCAAAGTCAACCATCATAAAACTAAGAAAGGGATCATCTAAGCTCTCTATCTCAAAGGGTACAACTCAACTACAAAGGTATATAAACTAATCTAGAGGCAACCAACACATGTAGGAAACCTAAGATGTATATAGGGAAGTGTCATCACATACATCTAACCCTTGAATTTCATCTTGGAAAAATCTCTAGACCCTGACACTCAAGTGACCATATGTAGTATCAGTAAACTTCTCATAAAAAAAAGGATACTAATCATGCAAGACCTCAAACAAGAATATTCTCCCACTCCCATCTTAGACAAGACCTCAATAAGATACTCAGGCATGGGAAAGGAACATATATTCTTAATTCATTTAAAAAAACCTCCATTTAATGTAACATATTATCACTTTATTAAGTTACTTACAATAAGTGATCCTGGTAGCCACTTGTGGGCCTTGACACTTATTACAAGCCACTCTCATCTATATACCTAGATAACCTAATCTAAGATCACAAGTCATAAAAATATCTCATAAATCCAAAAGACATGATAAATGAATCCAGTTCCATAAAAAGGTACCTGGAACACAAATTGGTCCTCGAGTCATAACATCATACATAATAGATGGTCCTCAAATTGTGACCTCACAAATATAACTTGGTCTTCAAACAAATGACATCACAAATCCATATTCTCTCAAAGAGTTCAAAAAATAATGAGCATAAGTATCAATAAAGGTTGGTTATAAAAGATCAAACATATACCACTTTACAATGCATGAAATAATAACACAAAATCATTAACAGAAAGAACACACAAAACATCATAGGAATCACATCCCTGGCCTCTAGTATAATTCCTAAAAGTTGACATAATCCCCAATTCCACAAAATTTCCACAATGAAGTGAAGTAATAACCATCAAATCACAAATCCAAACATATAACGAACAAAACCATTTTCTCACAATTGATTTAAAATATCATCAATTAAATCCATATTCCCATGCATATATCCTAAAATAAATCATAAATTTAAGTCAAACATAAATATTTTTTTTATCCTAACTATATAAACTAAATAAATCTATTTTAATTAATTAACATTATTAAGTTAATAATATTTAACTTAATTAAAACATAAATATTAATTAATATTATTATAATTAACATATGTCAATAAAAATAAAAATCATTAATTATTAATATTTTAATTAATAAATATTAAATAATTAAACAAATGTAGATTCGTAGCTAAAAAACATATGGAAAAAATGCGTCTGCCTTTCCCAAAATCATCGAAGAATCTCTGCTTCAGCGTGGAAGCCTTAGAATTGCAATTGGCATTCTTCTACAAAACAAGATATGGAAAATTTTCTTACCCTTAGATCAAGTTTGATACCTTTCCATGAAAGAATGGTCATGAACTAAGAATTCTCGATTGGAAGGATGTTTCTAGAGTTGGCTGAAGTTGTAAAAAATTATTGAATCTTGTCAAGATACCTACCTTTAATCACTTCTCGGTCCTCACTTCTTCTTCCCCTAGGGTTTCCTCTAGGACATCTTCCAGGGTTAAAACCCCAATTCCCATTACTAGGTCAAACAACTTATGGTTGGACATTAATAATACTGTTGTATATTCTCTTCCACATCGCATAGTTCAAAATAACCATAGTGAAGTAAATAAACATTCGGTAATATCCATCTGAGGTAATCAAGTTTTTACCGATGGTTTATGGAATCACTGCAAATCCTTTGGGTTATACAGAAAATGACTTGGATCAGGCTTGGCATTTGATGGTATTAAAGGTTGGTTTTAGGATTCTCTTGGATCACAAGTAAGTATTACTGTTCTCTCAAATTTATTTTTTTATTTGGAATGTGGAAATTGTACTATTAGACATAAGTTATTATCAACATCACAAATATATTATCTAGGGCACACATTTAAATTTTTGAAATGGGAACCTAATTTCAACCCTAATATTGAAACCCCAAAATGGATTAGAATCCCTAACATCTCGGTGGAACTAATTCACAGCCATATTCTTAGTCAAATTGGGAATGGTTATGGTGGAATGATTGGTCTAGAATCAGGCTATCTTAACTCCTCTGATGTCAAAATTTTGATCAAAACTTCTGGTTCAGAACTACTTAAACCTTTGCATTTTGTTACTAGTAGATCTAATTATCATCTGTGTCTGGATTACTACAGTGGAAACATAACTCACAAAATAGATTCCTTTCTCAATAAAGCCCATGAGATTATTGATTTTTCTCTTTTATCCGATGATGAAACTAGTGATACAAAAGAATCCTATAGAATGAAGAACATTTTAATTCAAGAACTATTGAGGAGAGGTGAACCCATTACATTAGCTGAAGTTTTAAAAGAAACAACGATCTCCCTAGAAGAATATGAAGTAGTAGCTCTTTATCCAGAAAAAATTGATAGCATCAAAATTGATAAATCTCAAGAATATTATACCTTAGATGAGGTTGGTATATGGAGCACAAAGATGCTTTACTAAATCCAAAACCTTTAAGTATCATCAGTCCTAGAATAGAGGATATAGATAGGAATTATAGTTAGATCAATGGACTTCCTAGCTATGAGTTGGATGAGGAGATTAATGAATTTCTAGGTCTAAATCAAGACTCTAATGATATTTTATTATTAAAGGTTATTGAATATATGAGCCAAGAGGAAAGGCCAATATGTTCTACTACGATTCTTGATTAGGGTCTCAGTGAGGATAGGAAGTTAGGTTTAAATACTCATGTTGTGGGGAAAATGTCACCTGATTTTCCTAAACTCTCTACTAAAAGAGGTAGGAAGTCATTATTAGAGCTTAGGCAGAAAGATGGTTCAGCCTTAAGACAACTGAAGATTACTTCTATTTTGAATGCAGGGAAGGGAAAGTTCCTTCCAAAGGCACCATGGAGATCATATCATAGAATGTTAGGGGATTAAAAATGCCTAAAAAAAACACCTTTTGAAGAGAACCTTATCCTCTTTAGAAGCTTCATTGTTCTTAATTCAATAATCTAAATTAGGGCTAGTAGGGTACAAAAATCTTAGTAAGAAATTAGGTATTTGGGAAGTTAAAGGGGTTGATTCTGTAGGCGCTTCAGGAGGTTTAGCCTTTATTGGGAATCCTAGGTTTATCTCGCTAGAGCTCATCACCTCTAATCCTCATTGGATAGCTACCAAAATCATTATTCTTAGTAGTAAGTTGGAATTTTACATTATTAACATATATGGTCCTATTTTCCTTCAGGATAAAAGGATAGTTTGGAAAGCGATTGAGAATTTCATCAATAGCCAACCAAATATCAATATTTTTATGGGTGGGGATTTCAATGCTATCTTAGATATCAAATAAAAATTTGGAGGTTCTAAGAGAACTACTCAGACAATTACAAAATTTAGAGATTGGATTCAATTGATTAATGGTTGGGATATCCCCCTAGACAATGGAACCTTCACATGATCTAATAAAAGGGTGGATACTGAATATATTTCTGAAAAATTACATAGGTTTTTTTTCATTGGTAATTTATCTACATTTAACCTAAGTTTTAAATCACATATTGAAGCTATATCTGGTTCTGACCATTTTCCCATAAGTCTGATTTTAGAAGAAGACATAGTGCCTAAGAAGAATCCCTTCAAATTTGAAAAAATGTGGCTTAAAGATGAAAATTGTTTGCTTAAAATTAAAGAACGGTGGAATGAAACTAGTTTCAAAGGATCTAAAACATTTGTATTAACCTCTAAACTTAAGTACATTAAACTGAAATTAATCAAGTGGAACAAAAAGCATTTTGGAAATATATTTGACTCCAAAAACCGGATTGAGAAAGAGTTAGGAGATCTTAATGAATAAATTATTAGAATAGGTATGAACTTTGAATCTTATTCCAAAGAAAAGGAATTGCTAAATTGTTACAAGGATATACTAGCTAAGAAGAATCCTACTGGAAACAAAGATATAGAGAGGTTTGGTTAGTAGAGGAGAGATACAAATACTAAATTTTTTCATAACTCTAAAGCTAAACACAATTTTAATAAAATCACTAAGATCAAGAAAGAAAATGGAATGATAATAGAAGATCCTAAAGATATAAAGTCAGAAGTTGTGGTTTACTAAGAAATATTCCAAAAATTATTACTAATGATCTTAATAAATTATTGAATGCTAGATTCACCAAAGCTGAAGTTGAGTTGGCTTTAAATAATCTTCACCCTGATAAATCCCCAGGTCTAGATGGGTTCCAATCCTTTTTTTACCAACAATGCTAGGACTTTATTGGTGATGAAGTAGTTGCAACCCTTGAAGGTATGAGGAAATTTGGCAAGATTCTCCAAGAAATTAATAATACATTTATAGCCTTAATTCCCAAAAATTCTAATCCGGAAGGTTTTGAGGATTATAGACCCATCTCTCTTTGCAATACGCTTTACAAATTATTAACCAAAACTTTAGCTAATAGATTAAAGAAGTGTCTTCTTTTCATCATTTCAGAAGAACAATATGGTTTTGTTCCTAGGAGATCAATTCAAAATGGTGTCATCATCGCTCAAGAAGTTATTCATACTATCCAAAATAATCATTCTTCTAGTATGCTTATTAAACTAGATATTAAGAAAGCTTACGATATGGTGGATTGGAGATTTTTATGCAAATGCTTAGAATCCTTTGGTTTCTCCAAACAGTGGATCAATCTTATTTTTGAATGTATTTCTGGGCTGACAATGTCAATTATGGTGAAGGAAAATCCATCTGGATTCTTTAGTATTTCTCAAGGTATTATACATGGTGACCCTTTATCCCCCTTTCTTTTTATCATCATGGTAGAAGCCCTTGGAAGAACCTTATCCAAGGTCAGGAATGATGATTTAAGTTTGGGAATCAAATATTTTGAAGGTTTGGAGCAAGTACTCACCAACAAATTGTAGATGATAACCTTTTGTTTGGTAAAGAATCATTATTAGAAGCTAAAGCAATTAAGTATGTTCTAAATTTATATTCCAAAGCGTTAGGGAAACAAATTAATAAAGGAAAATCATAAAAATATTTTTTTAACACTTCAGAGAACTTGCAGACGGATATCAGTAGAATTTTAGAATTCAATATAGGTAAGTTATCTTGCAAATATCTAGGGCTTCCTTTAGATAAAGACAATAGATGTACTAATATTTGGGATAGAGTCCTAAATAAAATTGACAATAAAACATAATCCTAGAAAGGAAAGTGGCTCTCTAATGCGGGTAAAGTCATGATAATAAAATCTGTTCTTTCTGCCATTCCTCTATACTAAATGACGTGTCTTAGTCTTGCTAAAGGAATAGAAAAAGAAATCATTAAGAAACTAAGAGATTTCTTATAGAAAGGATTTGATGATAAGAAAAGATTAGCAATGATAACCTCGGACAATATTTGTAAACCAAAGAAGGATGGAGGATTGAACATTAAAAATTTAAAACAACATAATTTAGCTTTAGGGGCAAAACTAGTATGGAAAATGTATAAAAATCAAGAGGAAAAATGGGTCAGAATTGTTAGATATAAATATTTAGATGGAATTGATAACCTTAGCATCTTTAGACATAGTCATCCACCAAATGGGTCGAGGATTTGGAATTTTATTCTTGAATGTAGGAATGTTATAATAGAAAATATAACTTGGGATATAGGAAATGGAGGGAATGCCCTTTTCTGGGAAGATTCTTGGGGTGCATTTCATCCTCTAAACTCTCTTCTTAATGATGATCCAACCATTGAGAGAATCAAGAGTGTTAGGGGTATATTTGCTAAAGATTATATTGAATTTTTTGATAATAATTCAGCTTTAGGATGGAGATGGAAATCTTTTGATAACCTAGGAATGCCTAATGTCTTTAAATCAAATTTAATTAATAGCTTATCGGTTAGGAAACTTAATCCATCCTATGATGAATATAGAATAATTTGGGCCAAATATAATAATGGTGAGTACAATACTAAAGATGGGTATGAAACACTATCGAATTCAACCCACATGTGTTCCATGTTTTCAATAGACTTATGCTGGAATAAAAACTATCTTCCAAAAGTAGGTATATTTACTTGGGAATCTGCCTAATCTAGAATTTTGACTTCTAAATGGCTTTTAAAAATGGGTTATAATGGTCCTTCACGATGTGTGCTGTGCGAAAGAAGGTGTGAATCTATTGATCACCTTTTCACCTAATCTAATTTTTCATAGTATTGTTGGCTATGGCTTGCTAGTAAATTAAATTAGCAAACTGCCTTCCCAAATAATTTGGTTAGTCTCCTTAAATATTGGCCCAAGGGAAAAGACTTTGGTCTATTTGGTAAGATTTGGGTTATTGCTCCTTCCATATTAATTTGGGAACTATGGAAGGAAAGAAATAGGTGAATTTTTAAAGATCATAAACTTTATTTGGATCAATTTTTAAATAAAGTAGAAGCATGTATTGTTGAAGTGGTGAATAGTAAGAATATGTCTACAAGGAAAGATTTGAAATAAACTCTAGAAGATGAGCGAATGAGGAAGCTTTGGTTTGGATTAAAAATTCCTCCTTTTTTTGGAAAGAAAGGAGTAGATAAGGAAGACCTTAGGCAAAATTGTGTATGGTTACACCCTTCTCATGGATGGTTCAAGATAAATTTTGATGGAGCCTCAAAAGGAAATTCAAGAAAGGCAGGGTTTGGTTGATGTATTCATGACTGGACTGGTAAGATGATGGGTTATAAATATGGTGGCTTAGGAATCACAACTAATAATGTAGTTGAGTGTAATTCTCTCGTTGAAGGTTTGCTACTTTGTTAAAAATTAAATTTGGATAATATTGAAATAGAAGGTGATTCTACTTTAATCATAAATGCTTTTAGATTAGGTCATATGTAGAACTGGAGGTTAAATGGTCTAGTGAAGAGATGAATAAATTTACTATCCTTTTTTAATCATTATATAATTAATCATATTTATAGGGAAGGAAATAAAATTTTTGACTCTTTAGCTAACAAAGGGGTTGAAGGGAGTAATTAAGAAGTCATTTATTCATTATAATTAATTACAAGAATATTATGTACAAGTAATGGTTTAATATGTGTTAGCAACGTCGATTTTCTTCTATGGGGCCTATGACAGTTCGTATTCATATTCCTAATAATTTTGGAAAGCTTTTATATCCTCTGCATAACCTCAATTGAATTCATTCTAGATCTATTTGGTTATTTCTGAAACAAATGGCAACTCCTATCAAGTTAATATGCATTCAAAAATAAGTTGCCTTCAATGGAGAAATAACTTCTAATAGAATTAAGAAGATCATGTTGATCAAATATGACATTGTTGTAAGAGCTATAGCTATTATTTTAGGTAATGAGTTTCAAGAGAATACCAACATATATCAGGTCAATTATGATATGCTGGCAATGCTCATTACTTCAGCCTTACAAGTGGATCCAGATATAAATGCTATTGGATGCCTCTATAGAAGACTCTTTAATAAGAAATATTTGGTGGATTTGGATAAGGTGATAAATGGTATTAGAATTGATTTATCTATTCCTAGGACTAAGGATTACAATAGAAGAATCATCAATCATAATACTGTGCCAACTTTTCCAATTTTAGAAGTCGAAGACTAGGATAGATATATAGAGGAGACCCCTTCAATAAGGAGAAACGTCAAATTTTTACTATTCTTTACTTATTTGAGATCTCCCTCTAATCCAAATTGCATGGATGGTTTCATCATGGAGGATGGAATTGGGCTAAGGTTGGATTAGGAAGAAGAAGGCTCTACATTGTCATCTTGTTATGCAAATATGGTTTGAAGATTGACTTAAGGATTTATTTTGTGTTTTCTTCTAACATTTCAATAAAATAGGAATATATGCTATCGTATTGGTACAATGAATATAAATTTCTCCCTTCTATTACAAATATGTCATGGTACATAATTCAGGACAAATTCAATCTTTATGACTAGCTAGTTTAGGAACTTTGAACACTAATTCATGTGCACAAACTGTTATGATATATAAATCGATATCTTAGCCTAAAATTGATAAAGCTTTCCCTGACAAGTACATCTAATTCATTAAATGTTACATGTGGGTATGTGCAAGATCATGAGGGGCCAAAAAGTGGCGATGTGAAAAATATTCACTTTTCACTCATCTAAAAGCGCATGAAAACGCTTGTTGACTTTTGGGTTTGGAAAATGGCTTGAAATATCAAATACATGATATTTTTGGGTATCTAATTTTTGCAATAACAAATTTGATCTCCGCACTATATGCTAAGTACATTCTTTGTAGATTTTGATTGTTTTATTTCATTTTGATGCTAAATGTAGTTTTTTTGGTTGAAATAGGGTTTTGTATTTATTTTTGTAATAATATATGAAATCAAATTGAACTTTAGATTTTTTTTTAAATTTAATCAGACATGACTGACAATAATGAAGAAAATAACCCTCCTACACCAAATAATGATCCTCAAAACAATCCCCCATTTCAAAACCCTCCATCTCTACAAGATTTGATACAAGATAATTTGAACACAATACGAGGTTTCCAAAATACATATAAGAATATACCTACATTAGGTCCCATGCTTGCCACATTAAATACTATTGTTCAAAATATTGACACACTCATGCAGCAACATAATGTTTCTCTTCATTGGCATGACGATATGCACGCCCAATTTGATGACGGGCTTGACCATGATGGGATTGCAGCCCTTAATATAAGTAAGGAAGATATAGCCTCTCTTTTTGTGAATCCTAAAACTAGAATACCAGTTGACCCCAAAAAGCCCAAATTATCAATAAAATGGTGCACAAATGAATAAATGCGCACACACTTTTGGGATCGCTGGTGGATGGTTTTTGATAAATCACCCCATAGCAATTTGGAGCTCCCTTTCTATTTCATAAAAAAATTGTATGTTGATTTTGTGCTTGGTCACAATGTTAATTATTGGAGTATGAGGCCCAACATGGGCATAGGTGAAGGAGCTCCTCAGACTAGGCCATTTGCCTAGCACAAAAAGGCCACTACCTTTGTCCCCCCCACTAATGTCTCACCCCCTCCTCGAGTGCAGCATCTTGATATTATTGCAGAGGCTACCTCATAGACTATTAGGGTCATTCATTTGTTGAGTGATTAGTTGATCACGTAGACCAGGTCAGTGTTGCCTCCTAGTGTGGATGATGTTGGTGCATCACCATCTCATCGAAGTTCACATGTATGTGAGCCTCATATTTGCATTAAATGCAAGAATATGTGCCTCAGACCGCTTACTGATGCTGATACATATCAGTATGTTATTGATGAGGAGGGTGTAGGAGATGCAGCTGCCAAGGCTGCAACACCTCATGGAGCATCTACATCTCATGAGAGTGCTCAGGAGGTGTATGCAAAGCCATGGACTCTTGTTGATGCGGTAAGAGTAAACATTATAAATAAATTTATCACATGACTTATTTAATTTATTTATTTAGATTAGTTTTAATGATTGCATGCACTTATGTAAATATATTTTTTCCATTTATGTTTAGTTAATGACACAGGAGGAGTTGAGATAGGTGGATGAGTCCACAACTTCAGCCATTTCATTTGGCCTTGATGCCTATACGGTATATTATAAATTATGTACCCATTAGTTTTTTTATATCATTTGGTGTACATGCTTAAATCTCTATCAATTAGAGCAATAAAATTCATACATTTACTAATATATTGTCATCTTATTGTACTCTTGCAGGCTAAAACCGATGTCAGTGGGGGGCACGAGGGGGTTCCTTCATCAGGTGTCGACAAAGGAAAGGTAATTAATTGTTTAAGATTAATTATGCATGCATATGTATGCCACTTGTGTGTAGTAATAAATATTTTACTTGAATTTATTGTATAGGGTGTGGCTATCGATGATTTTTTGACACGGGTTCGGGAGCCTAGGCTAACAGGCATCTCGATTCAGAGTGATAGCCTGATTGTACGTAGACTTTTACATATCATTATTTGTATTTTGTAACCAGGGTTGTTATGATGAAGTACATTTATATATAATTGACAATCTTTTTACTCTCATAGGTTACTCCTAGTGTGAGGGAGGGCCCATGAGAATCTTTCGTATCTTTGTTGACCTAGCCCACTATTCGAGAGGAGGGATCACTAGATGTAAGTTTTAATTTTAGTTCAAATCATGTCCTATTTTGTAGATTTATTACTCTATGTTGCACCACTCTAATAATCTCATTATTGAAAATATATATTTATAGGTCAGAGTTGGTATTGTTGACATGGTCCCTTCACTACCAAGGACTTATGCTAGGACACCTGATCGTGGTAGGCGACTAAGAGGCCGAGTACAAATATTTGCATTCAATTATAATTTTAATTAAATTAGCGTTTGAATTATATATACAATATATATATATATATATATATATATATATATATATATATATATATATATATATATATATATATATATATATATATATATATATATATATATATATTGTAAGCAATCTAACTTGGGTTTGAACTCATTTTTTATGCAGGATCAATCAGATCCTAACACTTCTTCAAAGAGGCTACATTTTGGTGATCCCCCTACGACATAGGATGTAGTTTTAGTTTTGTGGTCATTTAGAGATGCCACTTGGCACATTTTGAGATGGAATATATGCCACATTTTACACCTTGAAACATTGATTTTGTAGACATTTTGAAATGGCATGTGCCATATTTGTATATGGAGATACTTTTGATACTTTCTATATATAGAACATGTTCATTTTTATGTTATATTTGCGTCATCTTTTGTATACATATTTATTATTCATGTTTATGGAATTTAATGGTGAAGTTATATCTTGACTATGATTATCATTATGATTTAAATTATATCTTGTTCAAGTTACATTTGTTTTTCTTTACTCTAGAATACCCTGTTCAAGGAGCTTATTATGTTTGAGGTTTAACTTCTATAGATTTTCTATGTTCTTATGTTTCATATCATTATATATTTTCACTTGAGCCACTTAGTACTACATTGTTTCAATACTATGTATATACTCACTGTGTATATAACTCATCCTATTGGGGTTTACTAAATGCATAGAGAAATGTAGCACTTGTGTTGTTAGGCCACTTGGGTCGAGCATGGTCATGAGCATTCCAGTGACTCTGTGGGTGGAATGGGGTTGTCACTGGCATTTACCAGGCCAAGTAGAGCTGATGGAGTAGATGGTTCGATGCAATGTTAGACAGTTTGAAAGATATGCTGCTGAGCCACTTTCAACTGACCCTCACTGCAAGTTTTAGCATTGACTGAGATCGACTTGCCAAATACAAATGAAGTCAAATCACCCAAAATTGAGAGAGGTTATTTTAGACCTAGGAAACATGATCCCGTAGCCCTTGACAATTTTTTGATACCTCTCATGAGGTCCAAGATATGAGCCCCAGAAAATCACTGTCAAATTGTGCTTATTACACCTTGGGGTCACTTGGGTTGAGCGTGGTCGCGAGCGTTCTGGTGACTCCGTGGGTGGAACAGGGTTGTCACTGGCATTTACCTTGCCAACTAGAGCTGATGGAGTAGATGGTTTGATGTAATGTTGGATGGTTTGAAAGATACACTGCTGAGCCGCTTTCAACTGACCCTCACTGCAAGTTTTGGCATCAATTGAGATCATCTTGCCAAACGCAAATGAAGTCAAATCTCCCAAAACCAAGAGAGGTTATTGTAGACCTCAAAAACATGATCCTGTAGCCCATAACATTTTGTTGATACCTCTCATGAGGTCTTAGATATGAGCCCCAGAAGATCACTGCCCAATCGTGCTTAGTACACTTTGGGGTCACTTGGGTCAAGCATGGTCACAAGCATTTCGGTGACTCCGTGGGTGAAACAAGGTTGTCACTAGCATTTACCCGGCCAACTAGAGCTAATGGAGTAGATAGTTTGATGCAATGTTGGACGGTTTGAAAGATACATTGCTGAACCACTTTCAACTGACCCTCATTGCAAGTTTTGGCATTGACTGAGATCATCTTGCCAAATGAAAACAAAGTCGAATCACCCAAAACCAAGAGAGGTTATTGTAGAACTTAGAAACATGATCCCACAACCCCTAATGGTTTTTTGATACCTCTCACGAGGTCCAAGATACGAGCCCTATAATATTGCTGCCCAATCATGCTTAGTGCACCTTGGGGTCACTTGGGTCGAGCGTGGTCGCGAGCATTCCGGTGACTTCAAGTGAGGAAATAGGTTGTCAATAGCATTTACCTAGCCAGCCTGTGTCAATGGAGCAGACAGTTTGATGCAATGTTAGACAGTTTGAAAGATACTCTGCTGAGCCATTTTCAACTGACCCTCACTACAAGTTTTGGCATCAATTGAGATCATCTTTCCAAATGAAAATGAAGTCGAATTACCCAAAACTAAGAGAGGTTATTGTAGACCTTGGAAACATGATCCCATAGAATGCAACATTTTTTTGATACCTCTCACGAGGTCTGAGATATGAGCCCCGAAAGATCACTGGCCAATCGTGCTTAGTGCACCTTGGGGTTACTTGGGTCGAGCGTGGTCGCAAGCATTTTGGTGACTCCGTGGGTGGAATGGGGTTGTCACTAGAATTTTCCTTGGCCAACTAGAGCTGATGGAGTAGATGGTTCGATGCAATGTTAGACGGTTTGAAAGATACACTGTTGAGCCGCTTTTAATTGACCCTCACTGCAAGTTTTGGCATCTACTGAGATTGTCTTTCCAAATGCAAATGAAGTCAAATCACCCAATACTAAGAGAGGTTATTGTAGACCTTAGAAACATGATCTCGTAGCCCCTAACCATTTTTCTATACCTCTCACGAGGTCTGAGATATGAGCCCCAGAAGATCGTTGCCCAATCATGCTTAGTGCACCTTGGGGTCACTTAGGTCGAGCTTGGTTGTGAGTGTTCTGATGGCTCCGTGGGTGGAATAGGGTTGTCACTAGTGCTTGCCCAGACAACCAAAGCTGATGGAATAGATAGTTCAATGCAATGTAACATGGTTTGAAAGATACGTTGCTGAACTGCTTTCAACTGACCCTCACTGCAAGTTTTGGCATCGACTGAGATCATCTTGCCAAATGCAAATGAAGTCAAATCACCCAAAATCAAGAGAGGTTATTGTAGACCTTGGAAACACAATCTTGTAGCCTCTGATAGTTTGTCAGTAGCTCTCAAGAGGTCTGAGATATGAGCCCGAAAGGTCACTACCTAATCATGCTTAGTGCACCTTGCGGTCACTTGGGTCGAGCGTGGTCACGAGCATTTCGGTGACTCCATAGGTGGAATAGGATTGTCACTGGTGTTCACCTGGCCAACTGTAGCTGATGGAGTAGATGGTTCGATGCAATGTTGAATGGTTTGAAAGATACACTATTGAGCCACTTTCAACTGACCCTCACTGCAAGTTTTGGCATCGACTGAGATCATCTTGCCAAATGCAAACGAGTCGAATCACCCAAAACCAAGAGAGGTTATTGTAGACCTTGAAAACATGATCCCTTAGCCCCTAATGGTGTGTTGATACCTTTCATGAGGTCTAAGATTCGAGCCCTGAAATATCGATGCCCAATCGTGCTTAGTGCACCTTGGGGTCACTTGGGTCGAGCGTGGTCGTGAGCATTTCGGTCACTCCGTGGGAAGAACGGGGTTGTCACTGGCATTTACCTAGCCAACCGGAACTAATGGAGTAGATGATTCGATGCAATGTTGGATGGTTTGAAAGATATGCTGCTGAGCCACTTTCAACTGACCCTAACTGTAAGTTTTGGCATCGACTAAGATTGTCTTGCCAAATGTAAACGAAGTAGAATCACCCAAAACTAAGAGAGTTTATTGTAGACCTTGAAAAAATAATCTCATAGCCCTTGATGGTTTTTTGATACCTCTCACAAGGTCTGAGATATGAGCCCCAAAAGATCACTACCAATCATGCTTAGTGCACCTTGGGGTCACTTGGTTGAGCGTGGTTGCGAGCGTTCCGATGACTCTGTGGGAGGAACAGGGTTGTCACTAGCATTTACCTGACCAACCAGAGCTGATGGAGTAGATTGTTTGATGCAATGTTGGATAATTTGAAAGATACGCTGCTGAGCCTCTTTTAACTGACCCTCACTGCAAGTTTTGGCATCGACTGAGATCATCTTGCCAAATGCAAATGAAGTCGAATTGCCCAAAATTGAGAGAGGTTATTGTAGAACTCAAAAACACAATCCCGTAAAACCTAAAAAATTTTCAATACATCTCATGAGGTTTTAGCTACGAGTCTCAGAAGATCGCTGCCCAATCATGCTTAGTGCACCTTGGGGTCACCTGGATCGAGCATGATTGTGAATGTTCTGGTGACTTGATGGGTGGAATGGGGTTGTCACTGGTGTTTACCCAGCCAATCAAAGCTGATGGAGTAGATGGTTTGATGCAATGTCAGATGGTTTGAAAGATACACTGCTGAGACACTTTCAATTGACCCTCACTATAAGTGTTGGCATCGACTGAGATCGTCTTGCCAAATGCAAACGAAGTCGAATCGCCCAAAACTGAGAGAGGTTATTGTAGACCTCAGAAACATGATCCTGTAGCACCTAATGGTTTGTGGATACCTCTCACGAGGTCCAAGATACAAGACTCAAAAGATTTCTACCCAATCATGCTTTGTGCACCTTGGGGTCACTTGGGTCGAGCGTGGTCGCGAGTGTTCCAGTGACTCCATGGGTAGAATGGGGTTGTTATTGGCATTTACCCAGACAATTGGAGCCAATGGAGTAGACGATCTGATGCAATGTTAGATGGTTTGAAATATATGTTGCTTAGCCTCTTTCAATTGACCCTCACTGCAAGTTTTAGCATACAACCCCATTCTGGTGACTCTGTGGGTGGAATGGGGTTGTCACTGGAATTTACAATGTCATAAAAGTGAACAACCAACTTATAGTCCACACCATTTTCAATGACAAAAAATTTAACCCTTTTACTCTCCCGTGCAAACTCATAAAGCACGTCACTTGTACACGATAAAACATACAATGCATTATGGTACACTGGGTAGCCTGCAAGCAGTTGTATTTTACAGATTGAGTAAGTAGTCCTTGGTAACATGTTCTTGTCTGTAGTGGAAAAAATTAGGTTTTCATTCTGAAACAAGAGAAGAACCAAATAGGAAAGCATGCACACTTCTTTTCTTGACCCAGTTCTGTTGCAATGACTGCTAGTCGTATGTTTGAAATTTGAACTGTGAAACTAATCATGATTAAGCTTGTGAAATTTGAATTGTGAAGCTTATTATGTTTGAGGTTTAACTTCTATAGATTGTTTGAAATGATAAAAAATAATATCCTTAAAGCATTAGAAACAACAATCAAACATGTAAGAATTTAAACCATGCAAATGACATAAGTAAATGACATGTAAGATCCCTTCTTGGCACTATTGGCCACCCATACATGATTTTGGTCATAAGTCCTTATCAAGCCTTCTAGGACATTTAAATTTTAAATCAAATTGATTGTTACAAATTTCCATTATAGGCTTCAAATGATCTCAATTAACCATTAAGGATCCTTTTGTCCTTCTATCTCTGATTGGATCCATGGTGACCGTAGGCGTCTTCATAGGTACTCCTACACAAGTTACAATCCACATACAAAACCAAGTTTATTGACTCAAAATAAAATATAAGGAAGGTGAAATTAATGTATTGAAATTAAACTTAATGAACTTAGAAAAAAATGCACTAAGTTAACTTATTACCTAGTCAAGTGTTCTTGAAGGGTCATCTCTTTGCTTCAGGGTCTCCAATAGTGCTTCATGATCAGTAGTACTAATAGTCCAAAGTTCTTTTGTCTTTGGTCTTCCTTGATGCTTTGAAAACTTGACATTTGTTGCTATAACAAGGTGTGAATACATGAGAATAGTTTTGTGCTTCTCATAGTCTTCAAATGCGGGAATTCCATTATTTCTAATCATGTATGTTCGCAACCATGTTCCAACAACAACAACTGAACCAGTAGGATATGTGAACCCATCACCATCTATCATCAATTGTACAGGCTTCTATTTACCTTGTACACAATGTGCTAACCAATAATTTCACTTCTCATCATTCCCCTACGGTGCAACCAATGCAAAAACATCTCCTAGCTTCAGAAGATCTGAAAGATGGTCATACTCAATTGAAGTGTCCATGTCATCATTTCTTATAGAGAGTGTCAAAGATAAAGGAGTTAGATACTGTGGAACCCATGTATCCACCCACTCACTTGACTCATAATGATCGCAATCATACTAAAAACACATGGGGGAAAACAAGCCAACTCTCGTGTCCAAATGGTCCATGTACTACTATTGGAGCTTCGGAGTGAATACATTTTTGAAGAGTCTTTCACTATTTGACAATCCAATCTATCTCCTAAAGTTCCCTCCTCAACCAACCAAAAGAATCTATGCACTGTAGAATCAAGAGTCCCCCCCTGTGATAATGCTAAAGTACAACAATCAACAATAGAATGAGCATTAAGAGGTACAACACCTAAAATCCTCAATTGCTCTTTAACTAGAGCTTTCTTCGCACACGCACCTGCTCCATCATGCTCCCCTTTCCCATGCCCCGACTCAAAAAAACTCCAAATATGAGGTAAACCTCTCTCCACATGCATTCTACACAACCAATAAAACATTCTGGCATTCTTAAATTGATCGGTGCAATTAGCTGACCAAATAAGATGCCTATCCATAGCAATACCATTTTCTTGCAAGAAGTCAAAATAGTTCTAGAAACAATATTCAAGAAACTCATGAGAGTGAGACCTGTCGTCACTCATATAAAAATGGTAATCTCTGATTATCTTTCGCTCATCTTTTGTGCTATCAGGGGAATGTCTATATGTGATGTGTACAAAAATAGCAACCTAAATGGAATTGTAATATTGATCTTGAGTCTCATTTTGGGGCTCCAATGTATAGTTCTCTGCAAAGTCTACAATGGATATAATATTTCCAATGGGGAAAGTGTCCTTACATGTCCTGAATTGTTGATCCAGCCATTGAGACCTATGACTATGCCTTTCATACTTGTAAAAAAGATTTTTCTTGAAATCTGAGATGAAATCAGCAACATTATATTCTTTTGCAACTAACTCACATCTAGAGCCTTCACCTCCACTCTTAAATGTATATTTCACTATTTCATATACCTTTTTTTGGATGAGTGTATTTCCAAAATTGTTTTCCAAACCCTCATGAAAACATGTTCTAAACTTGGAAAAGCCACCACATTCTGAGCACTTGTCATTTGAGCAATCATTTTTATAAAATAAACAACCATCATCTCTATGACATAAAAATTGATGTAGCAAGTCTCTTGATGATTTGGGAAGACCACTTGCACCACAATTCTCTAGCATTTCATTAGTATGAAAAGTAGAACAAATGGACTGTAATAATTTATGATGCATTGAAAACTCAACATGACATTTGCAACAACATGTATTTCAAATCTTAAGGGGTACACAATAAAATGGCTTCATGGATTCAAAAGACCTTTGTGATATTTTCAATGTTGGATGTGTCTCACAAAATTTTTTATACAACATTGTTTGACTTACCTCCACATAATGTTTAGGATGTGGAGTGTGGTCTCGATTGCCAACTCTCAACTTCAAGACATCCTTCACATTTGGTGACATTCTTGAGTTAGCATCCCAAAATTGTTGAATTTCATCCTTGACAACATCTGTTAGCTTCTTATCAAAACGTGGAAGTCTCCCACCATAATCCCATGTATCAATTTGAAGTGGATCATCAAATCTTTCTCTTCTTGAAATTGCTCCACCCAAAGTTTTACGGTCTATATTAAAGTCAACACAAGTTTGTCTCATCAAATGAGCCTTTCTCAACTGATGACTTAATAAGGAGGTTGTAATAACCCTCCGAGCAACTCTCTTGTTTTTTTCTCTGCTAGTCTTCCCAATGCTATTGAGACCATTGAAAAGATTCTTCACAACAATGGATTTTCTCTCCATTTTCTTGTTCACATGAATCTTCAATTTCACAAGCACAGGTCTCATCTTTTGCATCTTTAACAACTGCACAAAAATTTGACATTGCTCAACCAATGTCTTGTTTCCAAAAAATTGATCATAAAGTCTTAAAGCTCACAACCTAACAGTTCTATGTGACCTCTTTCCTTCCCAATTATTCATAATGTTCTCCTCAATTTGAATTAACCATTTAGGTGTTCTTGAAAGCCCCAAATTTGAAGATTGATTATCTTTATTGCAAGGGACTTCATTTCGCATATAATTTGGAGATGTGTAATGTTCATGTGGTTCTTGTGCAACATTTTTATTCCCCAAGTCTACATTTTCATCTTCATTCCATTCATTTTCATTCCCCAAATCTACGTTTTCATTCCCCAAGTCTACATTTTCATTCTCCATCTCTACATTTTCATCTTCACTCCATACATTGTTATTCACAAAATCAATTTCTATATTATTTTCAAATTCAACATCCTCTTCACTTACAACTACATTTATGGGGTCACCTTGATTAATGTTCAACATACCTTCTCTCCTTCTTCGGTGATTTTCCCTATCTTTTACCCTATATGCTTGAATTCTTCATTCCTCACCTTCCTCTTCCGTTTAGCCTTTCGACGATTGTTGCTTCCCATGGTGAGACTACAAATTGACAAAAAAAAAAAATGGGCCCCAAATCATGTTTTTTTTTCTTGCAACCTGTGAAAAAGTCTGAAATCCCATGCTTGTCTAGTTTATGGGGATAGGAAATATTTTGGTCAAATATGACCAGTCAAAAATCAGGTACTCGATTCCAAATCAGGTACCTGACATTTCTAGGTAGATGAAAAAAGGGCAGGAGCAAATGAAAAAATTAAACTTTTACATATAAAATGGGGTATATAATATATAAAATGTATATTATATATATATACTAATGTATATAATATATTATATATATACTAATATATATTATATATAATAATGTATATTATATATATATATATATATATATATATATATATATATATATATATATATATATATATATATATATATATATATATATATATAATGTATTTGATAAGTCGTACTAGGACCCCTTGTAATTTCGGCGGTTTGACTATACTAAATAAGTAGATGTCATTATCTATCCTAGAAACTAGTACTAGGACCCCTAGGAAGTCCTCTAGGAAGTCCCCATGATCTGTTTTGACACATTTGAATGGTCAAGTGTGTCTGAAAAGGCTGTAGGACCCCTTAGGACACACTTGAGCATTCCAATGTCTCCATAGGGGCCATGAGGAATGCCTAGGGGTCCTAACACGTGATAAGGCATACTAGGACACCTAGGAAGTCCTCATGACCCCTTTTGACACATTTGAATACTCAAGTGTGTCCAAAGTGGTCGTAGGACCCCTTAGGACACACTTGAGCATTCCAATGTGTCCACAGGGGTCATAGGGACTTCCTAGGGGTCCTAACGCATGATAAGGTGTACTAGGACCCCTACAAAGTCCCCATGACCCCTTTTGACACATTTGAATACTCAAGTGTGTCTGAAGGCGTCATAGGACCCCTTAGGACACACTTGAGCATTCCAAAGAGTCAAACGAGGTCATGGGGACTTCCTAGGGGTCATAACATGTGATAAGGCCTATTAGGACCCCTAGGAAGTCCTCATGACCCCTTTTGACACATTTGAATGCTCTAGTGTGCTCAAAGACATCGTAGGACCCCTTAGGACACACTTGAGAATTCCAATGTGTCAAAATGGGTCACGAGGACTTCCTAGGGGTCCTAATGCGTGATAAGGCCTATTAGGATCCCTAGGAAGTCCTCATGACCCCTTTTGACACATTTCAATGCTCAAGTGTGTCCGAAGACATTGTAGGACCCCTTAGGACACACTTGAGAATTCCAATGTGTCAAAAGGGGTCACAAGGACCTCCTAGGGGTCCTAGTACTTGGTAAGGCCTATTAGGACCCCTACGAAGTCCCCATGACCCCTTTTGACACATTTGAATGCCCAAGTATGTCCAAAGGGGCCGTAGGACCCCTTATGACATACTTGAGCATTCCAATGTGTCCATAGGGGTCACAAAGACTTAGTAGGGGTCCTAACCTGTGATAAGGCATATTAAGACCCCTAGGAAGTCCTCATGACACCTTTTGACACATTTGAATACTCAAGTGTGTCTGAAGGCATCGTAGGCCCCTTAGGACACACTTGAGCATTCCAATGTGTCAAAAGGGGTCACAGAGACTTCCTAGGGGTCCTAACGCATGATACGGCCTATTAGGACCCCTAGGAAGTCACCATGACCCCTTTTGACACATTTGAATGCTCAAGTGTGTCTCAAGGGGCTGTAAGACCCATTAGGACACACTTGAGTGTTCCAATATGTCCACAGGGGTTACAGGGACTTCCTAGGGGTCCTGACACATGATAAGGCATACTCAGACCCCTAGGAAGTCCCCATGACCCCTTTTGACACATTTGAATGCTCAAGTGTGTCTGAAGGTGTCGTAGGACCCCTTAGGACACACTTGAGCATTCCAATATGTCAAAATGGGTCACGATGACTTCCTAGGGGTTCAGAAGTCCCCATGACCCCTTTTGACACATTTGAACACTCAAGTGTGTTCGAGGGCATCGCAAGACCCCTTAGGACATACTCAAGTTTTCCAATGTGTCAAAAAGAGTCACAGGGACTTCCTAGGGGTCCTAACGCATGATAAGGCCTATTAGGACCCCAAGGAAGTCCTCATGACCCCTTTTGACACATTTGAATGCTCAAGAGTGTCCAAAGGCATCATAGGACCCCTTAGAACACACTTGATCATTCCAATGTGTCAAAAGGGGTTACAGGTGCTTCCTAGGGGTCTTAATGCGTGATAAGCCCTATTAGAATCCCTAGGAAGTCCCCATGACCCCTTTTGACACATTTGAATGCTCAAGTGTTCCCAAAGGGGTTGTAGGACCCCTTATGACACACTTGAGCATTCCAATGTGTCCATAGGTGTCACAGGGACTTCCTAGGGGTCCTAACATGTGATAAGGTGTACTAGGACCCCTAGGAAGTTATCATGACTAGTTTTGACACATTTGAATGCTCGAGTGTGTCCAAAGGCATTGTAGGACCCCTTAGGACACACTTGAGCATTCCAATATGTCAAAAGGGGTCATAGGGAATTCCTAGGGGTCCTAATGTGTGATAAGGCCTATTAGGACCCCTAGGAAGTCCCAATGACCCCTTTTGACATAGTTGAATGCTCAAGTGTGTCTGAGGTGGCCATAGGACCCCTTATGACAAACTTGAGGTTTCCAATGTGTCCATAGGGATAATAGGGACTTCCTAGGGGTCCTAACATATGATAAGGCATACTAGGACCCCTAGGAAGTCCTCATGACCCCTTTCGACACATTTGAATGCTCAAGTGTGTCTAAAGGTGTCGTAGGAATGCTTAGGACACACTTGAGCATTCCAATGTGTCAAAAGGGGTCACAGGGACTTCCTAGGGGTCCTAACATGTGATAAGGCCTATTAAGACCCCTAGGAAGTCCTCATGGCCCATTTTGATACATTTGAATGCTCAAGTGTGTCCAAACAGGCCTTAGGACCCATTAGGACACACTTGAGCATTCCAATGTGTCCACAGGGTTCACGGGGACATCCTAGCTGTCCTAACACATGATAAGGTGTACTAGGACCCTGAGGAAGTCCCGATGACCCCTTTTGACACATTTGAATGCTCAAGTGTGTCTAAAGGTGTCGTAGGACCTCTTAGGACACACTTGAAAATTCCAATGTGTCAAAAGGGATCGCGGGGACTTCCTAGGGGTCCTAACATATGATAAGGCCTATTAGGACCCCTAGGAAGTCCCCATGACCCCTTTTGACACGTTTGAATTCTAAAGTGTGTCCAAAGTAGTCGTAGGACCCCTTAGGATACACTTGAGCATTCCAATGTGTAAAAAAGGATCACAGGGACTTCCTAGGGGTCCTAACATGTAATAAGGCATCCTAGGAAGTCCCCATGACCTCTTTTAACACATTTGAATGCTCAAGTGTTTCTGAAGTGGTCGTATGACCCCTTAGGACACACTTGAGCATTCTGATGCATCTACAAGGGTCACAGGGATTTTTTAGGGGTCCTAGCACGTGATAAGGCATACTAGGACCCCTAGGAAGTCCTCATGACCCCTTTTGACACATTTGAACACTCAAGTGTGTGTGAAGGCATTGTAGGACCCCTTAGGACACACTTGAGCATTCAAATGTGTTAAAAGGGGTCATGGGGACTTCCTAGGGGTGCTAACTATTAGGACCCCTAGTAACTCCCCATGACCCCTTTTGACATAGTTGAGTGCTCAAGTGTGTTCGAAGGAGCTGTAGTACCCCTTAAGACACACTTGAGCATTTGAATGTTCCCACAGGGGTCACAAGGACTTCCTAGGTGTCCTAATGCATCATAAGGCATATTATGACCCCTAGGAAGTCCCCATGACCCCTTTTTACACATTGGAATGTTTAAGTATGTCCAAAGTGGTCGTAGGACCCCTTAGGACACACTTGAGAATTCCAATGTGTCCACAGGGGTCACAGAGACTTCCTAGGGGTCCTAATGCATGATAAGTCATACTAGGACCACTAGGAAGTCCACATTACTCCTTTTGACACATTTGAATGGTCAAGTGTGTCTGAAGGCATCGTAGGACCCCTTAGGGCACACGTGGGAATTCCAATGTCAAAAGGGGTCATGGGGACTTCCTAGGGGTGCTAACATGCGATAAGGCCTATTAGGACCCCTAGGAAGTCCCCATGACCCCTTTTCACACATTTGAATGCTCAAGTTTGTCTGAAGGGGCCGTAGGACCCCTTATGACACACTTGAGCATTCCAATGTGTCCATAGGGGTCACAGGGAGTTCCTAGTGGTCCTAACACATGATAAGGCATACTAGGACCCCTAGGAAGTCCTCATGACCCCTTTTGACATAGTTTAATGCTCAAGTGTGTCCAAATGTGTTGTAGGACCCCTTAGGACACACTTGTGCATTCCAATGTGTCAAAAGGGGTCATAGGGACTTCCTAGGTGTCCTAACACATGATAAGGCCTATTAGGACCCCTAAGAAGTCCCGGTGACCCCTATTGACACATTTGAATACTCAAGTTTGTTCAAAGGGGCCGTAGGAATCATTAAGACACACTTGAGCTTTCCAATGTGTCAGAAGGGGTCACCGAGACTTCCTAGGGGTCCTAATGCATGATAAGGCATACTAGGACCCCTAGGAAGTCCTCGTGACCCCTTTTGACACTTTTGAATAGTCAAGTGTGTCTGAAGGTGTCGTAGGACCCCTAAGGATACATTTGAGCATTCTAATTTGTCAAAAGGGGTAATAGGGACTTCTTAGGGGTCGTAACGTGTGAAAAGGCCTATTAAGACCACTAGAAAGTCCCCATGACACCTTTTAACACATTTGAATGTTTAAGTGTGTCCAAAGGGGCCGTCAAAACCCTTATGAGACACTTGAGCATTGCAATGTGTCCATAGGGGTCACGGGGAGTTCCTAGGGGTCCTAACATGTGATAAGGTGTACTAGGACCCCTAGGAAGTCCTCATGACCCCTTTTGACACATTTAAATGCTCAAGTGTGCTCGAAGGTGTTGTAGGACCCCATAGGACACACTTGAGCATTCCAATGTGTCAAAACACCTCACAAGAACTTCCTAGGGGTCCTAACATGTGATAAGGCTTATTAGGACCCCTAGGAAGTCCCCATGACCCCTTTTTACATATTTCAATGCTCAAGTATGTCCGAAGGGGCCGTAGGACCCCTTAGGACACACTTGAGCATACCAATGTGTCCACAGGGGTCACGGGGACTTCCTAGGGGTCCTAACATGTGATAAGGTGTACTATGATCCCTAGGAAGTCCCCATGACACCTTTTGACACATTTGAATGCTCAAGTGTGTTTGAAGGTATCATAGGACCCCTTAAGACACACTTGAGCATTCCAATGTGTCAAAAGGGGTCAAAGGGACTTGCTAGGGGTTCTAATGCATGATAAGGGCTATTACAACCCCTAGGAAGTCCCGATGACTCCTTTTGACATATTTGAATTCTCAAATGTGTCCGAAGTGATCGTAGGACCCCTTAGGATAGACTTGAGTGTTCCAATGTGTCCATAGGGGTCATGTGGACTTCCTAGGGGTCCTAATGCATGATAAGGCGTACTAGGATCCCTAGGAAGTCCTCAAGACCCCTATTGACATATTTGAATGCTCAAGTTTGTTCGAAGGTTTCGTAGGACCCCTTAGGACACACTTGAGCATTCCAATGTGTCAAAATGGGTCACGGGGACTTCCTAGGGGTCCTAATGTGTGATAAGGCTTATTAGAACCCCTAGGAAGTCCACATGACCCCTTTTGACACATTTGAATGCTCAAGTGTGTCTGAAGGGGCCATAGGACCCGTAATGACACACTTGAGCATTCCAGTGTGTCCATAGTGGTCACGGGGACTTCCTATGGGTCCTAATGTGTGATAAGGCATACTAGGACCCCTAGGAAGTCCTCATGACTCCTTTTGACACATTTGAATGCTCAAGTGTTTTCAAAGGCATCGTAGGATCCCTTAGGACACACTTGAGCATTTCGATGTGTCAAAAGGGGTCATAGGGACTTCCTAGGGGTTCATGCATTACTTCATTAATGTCTGCTTTTGGAGGAAGATTATAATTTTTATATTTCCACAAGCCCTGAAATATTTTCATCATTATCACTCTCCACCTCCACTCTCTCAATTTAGTTCTCTCCCTCTTTTCTACACTCAGTTTAGCCATCCTTACGTACTCTTTAACAGAGATTCTCCAAAATTTGTATACAAAGGCATCCTAGAGGAAAAAAATGAAATGTTTCCCAAAGAATATCCACAATTCGTATACAAAAGCATCATACAGGAAAAATGACAAAAAATTAATACATAAAAGGTAAAAATTATCATGAATGCCACAAGTACCAAGGTCATACCTGCTATTAAATCCTTTCCTATGACGTGCAAAATGAGAAAAGCAAGTGAAATGAAAGGGAAGTATGGATCAAATAGCGAAGGTGCATCAAATTGGATCAATATCATAATATATGCATAAAATAATGTTACAGACAAAAATATTTGTATAAATTAATGGGAAAGAGTGGGAAGAGCTTCTTGGACCCATGATAGAAACTATTAAGGAATTTCATGATATATTACTCAATGTTGCAAGGAATATTATTGATGAACATGTGATTGCAGCTACATCTATTCAATATACAAAGGAAGATATAGAAAATCTTCTTAATAGAGAGATTAATGTGAGAGAAAAGGACATTTCAGAAGAAAATGGTTATCTTGGTGCCATCCAAGGTAGGTGAATTACTCAGGATGAAGAGACAAAGTCCACAGTTAATGGGAAAGAATGGGAAGAGCTTCTTGGACCCATGATAGAAGTTACAAATAAGGAGGAAGAGCTAGGAAGGGGAAAATGACAAAGGAAAGAAGTAAGATATGCACGTGTGAGCCTATGTCAGATGATGATGATGAGTGTACACACTCAAATGGTGCACTTCTCTAAGTCATTATATCCAAGGGAATCCATGAATGGGAAACCTTAGAAAGTGACCTAGAGCTCTCTATATATGGAGTTGCAAGATTATTTGATTGCTCTTAGCTAGAGATATTAAGCTAATGACCTTGCTAGTCAACCACACAATGAGAGATTCAAATGAAGACAAGGGCAAGACTGTCAATATCCCCAAGAATCACTATGAAATGCAAATGCAAGCTAGATTAAGATGAATATGCAAATTAGAAATGAGAGATGCAAGCTAAGCTATGGAAATGAAAGTAAGAGCTATGCTATGAAAAGGAAAGTACAAGCTATGCTATGAAAAGGAAAGTACAAGTATTACCAAGCCTTCCTAGTTAAGCTAGATGAAGTAATCTAAAGCTTAAAGGAAACTAAGCTATGAATGCCATGACAATGTAAGAAATGAAACTATGATAGCATGTAGATGCAAAAGCCAAGAATGCTCCAAATCTTCAAAAGCTCCAAGATGACCTAGAAAACCTATAGCATAACATTAGCATAAAAGATTAATATCCAAATGAGGAAGAGAGCTCTTTTTTTATAGGAAATGAAAAGGAATGGACCATGGAGATTAAGAGGAAAAAGATTTAATCAAGGGTTGAGCTTGAAAGAGGAGCAATCCATGTGCACAAGTATCCTCCAATGAGAAAATAAGAGTTGACTTTTGTGTCCATATGAGACAAAAAGTGCTTTTTCCCTTTTTATAAAATAGGAATAATGCTTTATTTGTGCAACTTAGGATAAGAGGAAAAGTGGGGATTTTTATTTATTAAAAGGGGAGGAAATATTCCTTTTAAATAAATAAAGACTTTAGAATAAAATGGTTAGCCCAAGGAAAATAATAAAAATGATAAAATAGGATTCGATCAAGGAAATTGATATAATTGATAAAATGCTGATTTTTGAAAATAATGATTTAGGGATTCGATAAATTTTCTTAATGGAGGCCCAAAGTCTAGGCGACCATTTTAGGGTGCATACAATGAGTACTCACCATCTGCTAGTAGCTCAAGTAACAAGTGTTGTGGAATTATCCACAGAGCAATGTGAAATGAAGCTTCAAATTGGTTTAGCAAGCAAAGAATTTGGTCATGCACTTCAATCTAGCACCACAAATATTTCTATTAGAAATGCCTATTCATCAATGACCTTGCATTTATGGGACTTGGGAAACCAGGTTACTCATGTTGGGCATTATCCCTCAAATGTAAGTTCATTGCCACCTTTCGTAAGGCAGTCTCACTCCTCATTTTACAACAAAGGGTAGCCATCTATGGTCCAAGGTTTTAATTCAGTTGACAAGTAGAGACCTTCTCAAGGTAATGATCTCTTTCGTAGAGAAGTTCTTGATTCATCTCAAGGTTATCATTTAGGTGACCAACACCTTGGAGGTCCACAAATAGACCCATTGATTTCCCAAATTGGTAAAAGGGTAGATGAAATTTTGGAAAGAGTATCCCAATTGAAGAGAAATGGAAATTATAGTGAGCATAAAGTTATTGCAGATCCAATGGGTGTATCTCCTCCACTGAAAAATATAACTTCTTCCAGAGACTTGAGTTTAAATGGAGACTATCTGTTCCCAAAAATGCCCCAGTCAAGCAGATGAACCAGATGTTGCTTGAGTAAAGAAGATAGTGGTTTATTAAAGCATCTGCATTATCTGAAGTCTAGGCTCAAATTGGTTTAGTAGGCAAATAATTTGGTCATGCACTTCATTCTATCACCACAAATATTTCTATTAGAAATGCCTATTCATCAATGGCCTTGCATTTACGGGACTTGGGAAACCAGGTTACTCATGTTGGGCATTATCCCTCAAATGTAAGTTCATTGCCACCTTTGGCAAGGTAGTCTTACTCCTCATTTTACAACAAAGGGAAGCCATCTATGGTCCAAGGTTTTAATTTAGCTGACAAGTGGAGAGCTTCTCAAGGTACTGATCTCTTTCATAGAGAAGTTCCTAATTCATCTCAAGGTTCTCGTTTAGGTGACCAACACCTTGGAGGTCCACAAATAGACCCATTGATTTCCCAAATTGGTAAAAGGGTAGGTGCAATTTTGGAAAGAGTATCCCAATTGAAGAGAAATGGAAATTCCAGTGAGCATAAAGTTATTGTAGATCCAATGGGTGTATCTCCCTCCACTGACAAATATAATAGCTTCTAGAGAGTTGAGTTTAAATGGAGACTGTCTGTTCCAAAACATACCCTAGTCAAGCAGATGAACTAGATGTTGCTTCCGTAAAGAAGATAGTGGTTTATTAAAGCATCTACATTATCCCACTTGCTATCAGTTACTACTTTTTGAGTGGCTTGCCAGCTGCTTCTATGCAGGATTTCTATAATATATAATGTCCTCATGTAAGTACATGAAAGATTTTGTAAACATTTTCTGTTGTAAAGGGTTAGTGAGAAATATCAAAGAAAAGGTTCTTGCATGTATTATTTAGACACATATCAATTAGGAAACCATTTTTCTCCCATTACATGCTAGAAATGCCTAGATTCACTTTGTGGGTATCAATAGGCAGCAAGATGAGGGAAGAAATATTTGAGAAGAGGAAGTACAAATGTTACTATCCAAAACCATTTGGAGAGTAATATTCTTCTCCTGATTGTTATAAGAAACTCAAAATGCAGAAGACAACAAATAACTAGGGCATTTATTTCCTATGACCTATGTCAATTTCAGTTCAATTCCTATTGATGATATTCTCAATGTGTAAAACTAAATTGATGTGTTATTTTAAAATGGTGTTGATTGAAATTTATTAACATATCTCAAATATCCATTTTTTCCAGAATTTGAAATAGAACCAGTGAATATAATCAAATTTGTGAATTTCACATCCAATCATTGGATGTTAATCAAAAGTACAACACAATAATATTTTTGAACCGATAAACAATCTTAGTCTTACTTCAAACCTACTCCCATGTATGTGGGTTCTTGGAGGTATCTACTGAGAAATGTGTGGATCTGTAATGTCCCTATCCAAGACCTTACTCACTTTGCTTAAAACTCCTAATTAGAATTTGTATTTCTAATGCTTGTTGTGATATTATTTAAGTTTTCCTTGCTCCTTACTGATTAATATTGTAATGAATTGGTTATCCTTCCCCTTCTCTCTCTCTCTCTCACACACACACACACACACACCTTCTCACTCTCTCTCTTCCTCAATGACCCGCCCATGAATTTTTTAAATGGCTCATTGATTTCCTTTGCTTCTTTCAATGGCCATTCATGATTTTTTTGCAATCTTCCAACCTTTCGTACATAGTTGTAAAATACATATTAATATATATTATATACATATAAAATAATATGTAATATGATATATAATGTAACATTTAATATTAATATATATTAAATAATAATATTTAATGTAAAATGTATATTATATAATATTTAATAAATAATTGATATTATATAATATTTAATATATTATAATATATAATCTAATCTAATATAGGATGGAGAAATGGGAGAGAGAAAGGGGAGGGAAAAGTGAAAAATCATCATTCTGTCGGCCTTTTTGGGTACCTGATTAGGCTTGGTATTGCTTTGTGCACCAAACCTACATTGTCAACTATTGAAATTTCTCAAAAATGTGTTTTTCTCTCCTATTTCTCTAAGTTCCAGACTTCGACCATGTAGCCGACGACTTTTTTTCACCCGAATTTGATGAAACGAAAAGGAGTATCTTAAGGAGATTATCAACTTTCTATCAATATAATTGCTGTTAAATTTTGAATTTGTTAAGTAATTATTAGTTATTTTCTAATTGAGTTACCTCTAAAGTGTTTATTTATATACTGATTGAAAAATGACTATAACTTTCAGATGGTATAACATTTATGAAATCCAAAAAATGTGTCACATTCTATGCTTCGCATACTATAAGGAAAAAAAAAATTTGAATTTTGTAAAGTTTAGAATGAGTTAAGGTGGTCAGACATGGGATTTTTTTTATTCTAAAAACATTGTAGCAAAAAATTCATAATTAATTATTTTTTTGGAATAAAATTACAAAAAATATGCATCACATCTGGGCATGAGTCTACTACTTATATATAAAATCTTATAATAAAATATTATCATTTGATTATGATTAAGGTGGTTAGACATACACCTACTTCTTATTTTTTTCTAGACATTTTTGTACTGTCGCATTGAAGTCTATACTTTTCACCAATCATACTAACTTTTTTTCAAAAAAGGCCTAGTAGTTTAGAAACTACATTCAATTTTCTATGGATTCTATTCTTACAACTTTTTGATATTAGGTTGATAGCTAGTTGAAATTTTCACGTCAAGTTGACTAACCCTGATTTGCTAATTTTTCATTGCCACTTAAGGGCATTGTTTGGCCCCTCATGATCTTGCACATACCCATGTCCTTTGTCATAAATTTATGCTGCTAATATAGCCAAAGTAACCTATCTTTGATTTACAACCTTAGAAGGTGGTTAATAAGTAATCTTTATGCATTGTAAAAATCATTTTCTGAAGGAAATGGAGTCAAACAATAAGCTCAGCTGCCTCATTGAAAGTAGGTTGTCGGCTTTTGGAGTGGCGATTAAATCTGAGAGATGGGATAAATTGCTTCAAACTGATGATTTTGGGTTGGAGAGCGGTGGAAAAGATAATGGGTGAAGATGCTTTCAATCATGAGTATGTGTACAGGGTCAATAGTGATATAGTAGGTACTTTCACTGCTATCCTTCTCACTGTTAAGATACCCAAAGGTGAGGTAATATCTGCATGCCTTGAACTATTTGATGAAAAAAAATTAGTGGGATTTTTTTGGCCATTAATAGTGTTAATTCTGACCTAATGATTCTATTTTCATAGAAATACATGGAGAATCCTATGGGCTCCTTGACCCATAAGATTCATTGTGCTAGAAGACCAATTTTGGTCTTTAAAGACAAAAAGGTATTTGATGATAGGTTGGATATTATTAAACGAAATGTAGGTTTTCTTCTAAAATGGCTTAGGCTTAAGCCATGCGAGGACGTCAAATGGGTTAAAGAATGCCTGGTAGTGTAAGGCTTTGAAGTTGAAACCGATTTTGGTAATATGTCATTATTTGATATTCAGCTTTTCTCGCCAGCAATAGTAGAGAAATTGACAAAGGGATTCAAAGCGATCAAGGGAATACAAAATTTTGACTTAGGGATAGTAGATTCATCTAAAGACGAGGAGGAACTAGTTTTCCACACTCCAGTCAGGAAGAAATAGGGGAATTTAATGTTAAAATTTAGCTGGCTGGCCCTAGGATTAAGCTTCTTGTAAACTGGT
>BSBK01005584.1:547500-552021 GCA_027943335.1 Chamaecyparis obtusa | reverse complement strand
TGACCTACACACACACACTTAAACAATTGACTCACTGAGACTTGTTTGACTTATTTCTTGTGTGCTATCTTTGATGATTCTTTGATGAGTGTTCTTTCCCTAAGAAGTTTTTGATGATGCATAGCTAGAAGATTGAGGGCATGAGGACATGTTTTATTGCTTTTTCTACTTGTGGGTATATTTTGTTGGTCCCTAACTGTCATTAGCATTTATGCTCGTTCCACTTGACAATGGGATCTACAAGGTATTATCCTTGACTATTTTATGCAAGTGCATGCTTATAGCCATCCTGACCTTCTTATGTCCTGATGCAAGCATAATCTTGCTATAGAAAACTTAGGTAATATTACTACACTAGTCATCTTGACCTACATGTCTTTGGTGCCTAGGTGGGATCCCACATATCTATCTGATATAGATCATATTCAGATTCACATAGTCATACTAGTGTGCATTGTATGATCTTGTGATGCTACCAATAAGCTTGATGATGATTATTAGATGTCTATTGGTGTTGTGACCTTGAAAGTCAACCACTTTTCATAGTAGCTTACATTTTTAGGTTCATGATAGTTAGTTTTGCATCTTGCATATGGAGAGAGCTCTCCTTTCATCTTTTGAGGACCTGTTGGTCATCTGCGCTCATCCTTTCCTATTCCCGATCATGTCTTTCGCTCCTTGTCTTTAACATCACATCCTATTCCTATCATCACAAGAGGTTAATATTATCATCATATCTATATCCTAAAGAGATCATTTTCAGAAACATGAGTCTATATCATACACATGAGAATTAAACATACATCTATGAGAGAGATTATACATGAGCATATAAACATACATTTTGAGCAATATGACAAGACAATATAAAAAACTAAAACATCCATCACAAGTGAGATAAATAACACAAATACATTGCAAATCCAGTAATCTCATATATATATGAATGTCATAATACAATATATAATATGGGATCCCAAAATCTGGATCAAAGTCTCATGATATGTCTACAACATCTAAACACCTCAGCCCTAAACCTAGGACTTGCTAGCACCATCATGTGGAGCTGGTGGAGGAGGAGGTGGTGTCGCTGCCTTGCCTAGTACCATATCTAACATCCCTACCCTCTAAGAGTATGCTGGTGCTCTCTGACCCTCTAGAATAGCCTAAAGATAGAGCCCATGATAGTACATAGCTCTCACTGCCTCCCGTCAGATCTCTAGTGCATATGTCTGTGCTACCCTCTCCGGACATGCTATCTTTGCCTAAGATCAGATAGTTGTTGATCTCTCTCCACCCTCAGATCAATCAACTGCTACTCTCTAACAACTATCGTGATCCTAAGCTATTGCATCTCTATCTCTAGAGCCTATATCCTAGCTCTTAGGTCCTCTCCTCCTGCAAACCATTAACCCCAGCCAGATGTCAACACATATCATGATGGATGTCTAAAAATTAGTATAAAACATCTTTAAAAGTAAACATTGTCTAGACCCATGTCATTTCGCTCAAACACACTAAAAACATGTCAAAATTTTACACTGGGTGATATTGTTTCTTGCTAAAGTATCACGCGATACTTTCTTTAATAACAGTGCGATAATATCTTTTCAGATGATACTTCACATAGGATCACATGATAGTTCACTAGTTATCATGCAATACTGGCTTACATACCCATGTGATACTATATGGACCTACGAAGTATAGTGTGATAGATACTCTCAAAGGGGGCAATACTTTTAAAGTATCGCGTGACTTTTTGCCTAAGTCTAAAATTTGAAAAATAAAAATCTTTAAAACATGTTTTAAAATGCATTAAATGCTCATAATGACTAAAAAATGGGCAATTTTTTTTTGAAAACATACCGGGGCACCATACTGTGGAGGCCGGTTGTGCAACTGGGAGCGCTCAAATCGATGCCTGTGAACCGAAACTGCTGCTTGCTGGGCCATTTTCTCTCTCTAAGATCTCAAAATTCTCAAATCGCTAAAAGATAAATGATTTTTGAAAATGACCTTTTTACCCCTTATATAGCATTTTGACTTTTTGACCTAATTTTCAAAACACCTTGGAATTGCGTGAAAATTGCACCCCTAGCTAATTTCAATGTCTTGGATCCGTTTTCAAACTTGAAATCGAAATCTGAATTAATCTTGATAGTCAAAATATCATTTCAAACTTTCACCCTCTTCTGTGCAGTTGGCTAACAATTTGAGGTCTGATCCTTCGATCTTCGCTGGGGCATCTTCATTTCTTCCCCCATCTCTTCCAAATTCCTAAGTCTTTCATTCATCTCCTTCACTTCATCTCTCTGAGGTTTGACTTCATCTTTATCCTATATCTTTCTCAGTCAAACCTAGTCAAAATGGGGCATGTCTTTCCCTCTTGATGGTTATCCTATCATCTTTCACCTTCGATCATGATTTCTAGTTCTTTGATCAAGTTTATCACTTTCTGCTTCTCCTCTACCTGATTTGATTTTGATTCTGAGGGGGTAGTACTTATCAGCTTTAATCTTTGATTCAACTTTATCATTCAACTCAGCTTGAGATTCTTATTTGAGACTTGATTATCACTTAACAACAATGGTGTTGGTCTTGTCTTTCAATTTTTATCTCTTATTTTTAGACCTGATTATCACTTAATAGCAACGGTGTTTGGTCTTGTCTTTCAGCCGATTTATTTTTGTCCTGGCGTGTTCCCAGAATGACACACATCTGGATTGTTTTGTGATCCCAAATCGATCTCACATTTCAATTCTTCTTTGACCACGTGTTGCTAGAATGATCATACATTAGTCAAAGAGGGGCAAATGTATGCACCCTAAAATGGTCGCCTAGACTTTGGGCCCCCATTCAGCAATTTATCAAATCCTTGAATCAAGATTTTCAAAATCAACATTTTTTCAATTATATCAATTTCCTTGATCAAGTCCTATTTTATCATTTTCAATTATTTGCCTTGGGCTAACCATTTTATCCTAAAGTCTTTATTTATTAAAAGGAATATTTTCTCCCCTTTATTAAATAAAAAGCCCCCACTTTTCCTCTATCCTAAGTTGCACAAATAAAGCATTATTCCTATTTTATAAAAAGGAGAAAAGCACTTTTTGTCTTATATGGACACAAAATTCAACTCTTATTTTTCCATTGGAGGATATTTGTGCACATGGATTGCTCCTCTTTCAAGCTCCACCCTTGATTAAACCTTTTGCCTCTTAATCTCCATGGTCCATTCCTTCTCATTTCCTATAAAAGAAGAGCTCTCTTCCTCATTTGCATATCAATCTTTTTATGCTAATGTTATGTTGTAGGTTTTCTAGGTCACTTTGGAGCTTTTGAAGATTTGGAGCATTCTTGGCTTTTGCATCTACATACTATTCTAGTCTCATTTCTTGCATTCTAGTTTCATTATCATGACATTCATAGTATAGATTTCCTTTATGCTTTAGATTACTTCATCTAGTCTAATTAGGAAGGACTTGTAACACTTGCATCTTTCCTTTCATAGTTTAGTTTGTACTTTCATTTCCATAGCTTAGCTTGCATCTCTCATTTCTAGCTTGCATATTCATCTTAATCTAGCTTGCATTTCATTGTGATTCTTGGGGATATTGGCATTCTTGCCCTTGTCTTCATTTGAGTCTCTCATTGTGTGGTTGACTAGCAAGGTCATTAGCTTAATAGCTCTAGCTGAGAGCAAATTTTAAATAATCTTGCAATTCTATACATAAAGAGCTCTAGGTCACTTTCTAAGGTTTCCTATTCATGGATTCCCTTGGATATAATGACTTAGAGAAGTGCACCATTTGAGTGTGTACAATAAGAATGTCATTACTAAAGGGTGGTTAGCAATCTTGAAGAAGGGAGGATATTAGCTACCAAAAACATGCACAAGCCCCATTTTAGAGATGAGACTTCAATTATAAGTGGCTTGTTACATAGGTTGTGTGGAAGTGAAAAGGCCCACATGCTTTTTAAGAATGGATGTACTTTTTCATTTAGGATTTGTGTTAGCAACCACTACCTAGATTGGGTCACTTTAATCTCATATGAATTGCATCCTTCACTGACCAATCTTTTGGTTTGCAAGAAATTATACACGTCTTTTGATTTGTTCTATGTATTGTCCTATCTCTACAACTACTATTTGACCTTTAGATAGAAAAGAGTTATAAGAATTTTAAAAGGATGAATGATGTTTGCACCATGAGACTAGTAAGGGAGTCATAAGGGGACATAAGCCATAGGATTTCACCCAAGGATAAGACTTTGATAAATACTTGTGGTAGCTATTTCATCTAATACCAAAGGCTAACATACATCAACATACTAATGAGTAACTCCATAAGCTGCCAAAGTATCAAGAGGATAAATTTATTTTAATCAAAATTTGTAGACAAATTGTTGAGGTTAATAAGATCTATTATGCGAAGAAGAATATTGTCATCTCCTTCCCCATTAAGCTTGGGTTGTATTATTGTGATTCACAATTAGATGCCCTAAACTTGAAAAGAG
>BSBK01005584.1:527500-545000 GCA_027943335.1 Chamaecyparis obtusa | reverse complement strand
GTACATACGTACGTACATACATACATACATGGTTCTAATATAATTTTGTTTGTTTGCTTTTAGTATTTTTTTAATATATAGTTTTATATCTATTAGTTTGTTTGCATTTAGTATCTTTTATAAGTTTTTAGTTGTGTGTTTCTATCTTTTTTTTTCTTGCTTGTTTATTTGTTCATTTTTTATTATTTTATTTTTAATTTCTTGTTGTGGTTGTCTTGTTAACCTTGTTCTCTATGTGATCTCCCTCCTCTCTCCTTCCCTTCCCTTTCCCCCTACTTTATATTTTCTTCTTGGTCTACAATCTGGTATCTTTCTTCTCCTTATATTCTCTTGTAGCATCCTATGATGGATGACAGAGCCTAATCTGAAACATGATGGTTACAATTATCACATAATTTAATCCAGAAACTTTACAATTTTGGGTTTCTAACAAATATGTCTTTAAGGGTATTGACATACTTGACCAATTTTTGATCCATTGTTCTATACAACAAAACTTTAGTGGCGATTATTCACCATTTGGTGAATGTCACTTGTCGACAACCGCAATTTGGTGAATATATTGCCCATATGGGATTGACCCTTTCACTTCGCATTTATTAAAATTGGGTCCAATGCCCAGGCCCATTGCCCATCGATTTATTTAATTTTGTCCATTTCTTTCACATTATTGCCAATGATATATAATTTTTGGGCGCAACATATTTTAAACATTCGCCTATAATTTAAAGCGGCCCCAAATGGAAGGCCTATATTCGCCAATAATTTTATTTATATATATATATATATATATATATATATATATATATATATATATATATATATACATATTTAGGCGGCCTAAATTTTCCTAGCATTTTACGGATGTGTGTCTCAAACCGATGCATTTTTTCCAACTTTATTAATCATACCAAGGTATTAGATGACCCATAATCACCTTGAAAATAACACAAGACATGTTATAATTACGCGGGCTTCACCAAATATTTGTAGACCTAATACCTCCCACCAAATTTGCCAAAAAAGGATTAGTATAAATACATTCATAGATCAGTGTTATTGTACACAATTTGGCTCGGTTCAATTTGATCAATAGCAAAGCTTAGACTGTCGAGTCTTGACTACATTGGCGAGTCACGACTACAATTGAATTTGAGGCAAAGGTAAGTGATTATTATTCTGTGACTAAGTAAATTTGAGTTCATTCTTGTTTAGTGGGGACCAGTTAGTGAACAATGGTGACCAGGGAAACCTTAGACATGATTTAAGGGTGGATGAATCATATTTATATATATATTATAGTTCTATTGTCACTTCTTCAACAAGTAAAAAAAAAATTCAGTGGTAGGCTGGTAGCCTTTATTTCATCTAAGAATCAAGATGTCGAACAAGAATAAGGGTAAGGCTCCCGCATATGGGGAAAGCCAAGAGAGGCTAGAAAAATGCAAAAACTTATCATCATACTTTGGTCATGGTGTTGGAAATGTTTCTAGCCAAAATTGGGAAGCTACTTCATCACAAGAAGATTTTCAAGATTCACAACCTGAACCTACACGACATATTGAAGAAGTCAACAAACCTAATATCTCAGATCATGATGAACTTGAAGAAGATTTTCAGTCAAATACCTAGAGTAGCCATAATGATATAATTGACTCGGATGAGACTGAGAATTCAAAGAAGATGATGGTGCAGGGAAGAAGATAATAAAATACAATTCAAAGAATGATAGAGAATCAAAAAAAGATCAGATGCGGGATCTGTTGAGGAATTTTCAAGTAGAATGGGTGTCAAAGTATCTATTCATTGAACCAGTGGACAATCCAATTGAAGGTGATCCTTTGGTAGAATGAAGATGTAAGATTTGTAGCAAGATAAATAAGAAGGAAAATAGGTTACAGCTAAAAATTGACACCATAGAGAAGCATATGGGTAAAGTTTATGAAAATAAAACCATAGATGGAGTTCAAAAATCAGTGATAAGATGGAAAACAAAGGAGGAATCTTAGCATGTTAGGAATGCATAATTATATGAATTTTAGCATAATATAAAGATGAAGCTTGGTGAAGTTAAAGGCTCTATTAAAGCTTGTTTTGGAAAAGCATTGGAAGTAGAACTAATGGGAAAAGTTGTTCAGTTAAGTGTTGTGTTTAATATTTTGAGCAGAGGGCATCCTATGACAAACTACCCATCATTGAGTGCTTTATTACACTTTCTAAAAGTTCGTAACTATCCTAACAGTCACTGGTCAGTAGATAATGGATGGGAATGGGCAAGTTGTCTTGCCGAGGTTGAAAAAGAGGATCTAAAGTAAAAAATTAAAGAGTCAAATTTTATTGCATTATCTTTAGACAAGGTTATAGTAGTAGACAATACTTAATGGGTATGCATGCATGTTTATACTGTATATGATTTTATTCGCCAACCTCATCTACTAACTGTTGCTAAAATGAAGGATAATGCGACAATGGAAAATTTATTTGAACTAGTAAAGAGTTCTCTAATTGAATATGGAGGTATAAATGACATGACGATTGCCAAAAAAGTTGGTCTATGTTGGAGCGGATGGAGCTTCAGTAATGCAAGGCCATAGGGGCGGCCTTTGCACAAAGATACAATCTTCTTGTGCACCCTATGTTACTCCCACTACGTTACTCCAATTCACTGCATGACCCACAAAATGAATCTAGCTTTTGGAGTTGTCAGCAAGCATGTTCCAGTACAAAAAAATGAAGTTTTAATTCAAGAGCTCTACCAATACTTCTGTCAAAGTTTGAAATGATTGAGGGAATTTCAACACTTTGCCGAAGGACTACCAATAGGAATAAGCTTCTTAAGGATAATGATACCAGATGGATCTCTTTGGATGGACCAGTGCCTCGAGTTTTTTTAGAATATCAATTGTTGCTTGGTCTAATGAACTCAAGTCGTGATGAAGTGGGGGAACCAAAATTTCTTGTGCTGTTGCGAATGTTAAGTAATGTAGAGACACTCTTAACATTAGTAGGTCTTCTCCTTGTGCTTGAGGAAATGATAAATTTAATGAAAAATGCCCAACAAAGAGCTAGGTATATTACAGAATATATTGCACTACATAAATTGACATGCATGATGCTTGATAATCTCTATCGATCATGTGATGATGTAAAATTTGGCAACTAGCTGAAAATCATAGATTTGGACAATCTTGATAAATTTTTAAAAGTCGGTGCATACGGGGAGTTATGTGCAAAATTTCATGGAGTTGAGATATCAATGCACTACTTTGCTAGGATCGAGTCCAAGGAACCAAGAAAGAAGGCCAAGAAGCAAGTATCAAGTATTAAAAGGGAAGACTTTACCAAGATCGTTGAATCTATAACAACTTTTGTGAAGCACATTACCTTTGATCTTTCCACACATATTAGAGCAAGATTCCCTCCAGTCCAACTACTTGAATCCATGGCTATTGTGTTTCCTCGATATTGGAGATTGAATAATTCGAAAGATTTTAAAACTAAGCTACTAACTTTGATAGATCATTTTTGCAAAACCAAAGAGTTAAATGGAGTAACTCTAAATGGAATTTTAGATGAATCTCATTTGAGAGAGAAATCAGGTCATTTTTCACTGATAATGAGGGAACATTATAATATTATGGAGAACACTCTCAAAGATGGATCGGTATCAAGGCTTTGGAAAAATCTAGCTAAGAGTGAAATGTTGATTGATTCAATATCAAAATATTTCAAGCTTGCTGATTTATGTCTGACCAAGATATTGGGGTCAGTGGAGGATGAGAGATTTTTTAGTGCTTTGGGATTCCTAAAGTCAAAGCTAAGAAACAAACTAGACAAGAATCTGGAAAATTGCTTGAGGCTCTATACATCCAGGTATGAAGTCAATACTTTTCCTTACGAAAGGGCACTGAAATTGTGGAGGATGAAATGTCAGAGAAGAGGGTTGGGAAACATTTCAAACCAAAGTGGGAGTGCCAGAGACAATGATGTCATTGACTCATGTACTGGTACTGGTATTGTTAGCAGTGAACATCAATTAAGCGGAGGTATGCAGAGTGAAGAAAACATATTGAAGAACCAAGGAAGCTATGAAGTTGATGGTGATGAATCTAAGGATCCCAATAATGATATGATGTGGTAGCTTGAACCATTGTAGAAGTAATAGGTCCTAGGTATTTATTAAACTTTTTCCTAATGTCTATTGTCAATTTCTGTATCTCATCATCAATAATGCATAATAGCATATTCTAATGTCAAAAACATGAATCTGGTTGATAATGTCATCAAGATTCAATTCTATAATTAATAATAGTTTTCATTCGCATTATTAAGCTCATATGGTACAATTCTTGTAGATTTTTCATTATTTTTTTTGACAACATAGCAATTCATATGTTACAATTCTTAGAAACACTGATTCTCATTAATTTAATTACAAATATGATACAATGTAACAATTCATTCATTAATATTAGTAGGAACACAACTCTGTGATTCTATTTACAAAGTTCAATGACTCAATACCCATTAGCAATCTGGCACATTGCCCAATTTAAATTTCATTACCCTAAGCCAATGACCATGAATTCCCTTTTATAGAAACAAGGGAGCAACAACAACTTCAGGTCGATTTGCCTAATGTGAAGTCTCAAAATCTAAATCAGCAAGATAAATAAAAGTCTACAACATCTCTACAACTGTACATTTCTACATTTGACAGGCCGGTTTAGTAAATTAACATTGGCAATAACATCTACAACATTGATCTTGTTAAAAAAAAAAGGTTCAAACTTGTTACTTTAAACTCAATTTTAGTATTTAGGATAATATCAAAGATATATACTAAAGATATAGAGATGATCGAAACTGAAAGTACTTTCACATACTATGACTAATGAGATCAAGATGATTATGTCAGTTTCTTTAGTATGTTCCATTCTTCATCGATTGGAAGGGAAAAAATTGTGATGTTATAGTAAATTACCTGCAACCTCATCAGCCATCCATACTTGGAAGAGTGAGTTGAAAGTAATGTTCCTTCCAATGCTGCATTCAAATTTGTCAATGTTTTGATGCAGTTTGTAATGCCTTCTTGAGTTTTGTTCTGAGACAGCTTGCCTAAATCAGACGTCATTATGTCCTCCAACTTTTTTTTGTAAGCTTCTCTTCCAACAAAATTCGTTGATGAGTAATCAGGACCAGGACTCGACAAACCAAGAGTTATCAATTTGGTTGTTTTACTATTCAACTTGGCGAGCTTTGGCCCGAATAAGGCAAGAGTTTCATCTGCTTCTATTAGTTTCTAACATTTTTTAAAGATAGAATTTGCCTTTATTGATGCACCAATGCGGTCCTAAATTCCCTTGCTTGCCAAATGCCTGTCACTGGTTGTGTTAATTTCTTGCATAATCTACTTTGCAGTATTTTGTCTCTGACAAATTTTTTTGTTCTTCTCAATGTGCTCTTTCAGCTTCCCAAAAACATCTCTAAGACTTTCATTCAGTTCAAACCAATCACACAACCTATCAACAGACACCTTTATTTGCCCCCAGAAGTATTTTTTTATTTGCTTGACTGTATTATTTACATGGAAATTCAAGCTATTTTCATAATTTTTAATTGTATTATTTGCCTTCTTTAGGTCTTCTCTCATTTCTAAGAACTAGTGTTCACTATGTTTTTTTATTTGCTCTGCTTTCTCTTCCCACTATTTAGCATTCTCTTCCCACTATTTTTCTTTCTCTTCCCACTATTTTGTTTTTACCCTCTCATTCTCCAATTCTTTTTTTAAGTTATTGTTTTCTTGTCCCTCATTCTCCATGCTTTTGTATATACTTAATGAAGAGGCTTTTTCATCCTCAAGTTTTTTTTTCACTCTGTTCCAATTTTTCCCTCAGAGTTTTCAGTTCTAGGTCCATATGTTCTTGTTGTCCAATTGTTTCTTTAGAGGATGAACTTTTTATCCTTTTCTCTAATTCTTTGCACCTATTTTCTGCTACTTTCTCCTTTTCCTTTTCATTTGTCAGGTCTGCTTTTAACTTATCTATTGTGCCCTGAAGCTTTCCTTTCTCTCTCTCCAACTTCATCACTAAACTATAGACCACTTGGTTAGTCATTTTCGACACATTTATCTTGTCCACATTTTTAATTTTGGATAAATCCATTTGGAGGGTGCTAACTTGAAATTGAGATAGATCTAAATGACTCTCTGGTGGATTGTTATCTCTAGCTAGAGATATAAAAACCATTAATTCCATCATATCTTTCTTTGGGTCATATGTGGGAAATAACCTGTTGGATGTAGGTTTTGCATCACGAGCTACAAAAATAACTTCCATCTTCAATGTCTTACTATTTTGTCTATTCCTATTTTTTGATTGTTCATAGTTAGTTACAAAATCATTGTAATGAAAATCAAGGTTTTTTGAAACAATTGAATGTTTGAATGGTGAAATAGCACTTGCACTAATGTATGAGCTTCCACCTATGTTTCATGTGGTTCTCCTAATTCCACCATGAGGATTACCAACACCCTGACCCATTACAAGTGGAGTTTTTGGAATGTTCTGAGGGTTTTGTCCTGAAGGTTGGGCAATTGTTGGACTCACAGTCACCATTGCCATTGTTGTAGTACTACTTGTCATAACGTTTTGCTTCTTTACACTGCCTTGATCTCTGGGACCTAGTGATCTCATGTCCAATTGTAATGTCCTTTTTGGACCACTAGTTGTAGTTGTACCCATGATATCCATAGATGTGGGAGTGGTAATTGATTCATATTGAATCTGAGTGCTTGGAACAGGTGGAACTGGATTTGAAGCTGGAACAAATGAAATTGACTGAGTAGCATTTTTTTTTATGAATATGATGATTAAACTCCACGCCCAAGGCCTGGTTTCTCACCATATTTTGGTGGAGCTGGTGGGTCAGGTGCAGACCAAAGCCCTTGTCCATTGGGACCCAGACCACCAAAACCTAGGTAGCCCATTTTTTCTACAACATCTATCCCTTTGGTATTTTGATCTTTTGTGGACACATCAACTCCTCTACTAATTGAATATACTTTACTGGATGTGGGATTCATAAAATCCTGCTCATACTCATTATCTGGACTATCATCATCGCCATGATATGCTTTAGCTGGATGCTCCTTATTCTATAATTCGCTAAATATTTTATCCTCTTCCACCTCATAAATATGTACAGAGGTATTTGGCTCACCAAGATTCTTCCTCATTTCCCAAAAATTAGAAATTTTGGTTCGAGTCCAATTACCATCCATACAGTCATCCATTAGGTCTTTTGGAATATATTTTGTAGATGGTTGATTAGCTTTCTGGTAGAAATTGTATGATGTCATGGCCTACACTTTTCTTTTCTATTTGTGCAATGCCATAATTTGTGATGACAATTCTTGTATTGAAATATTATTTTCAGCAGCATATTTCTCCATCTCTTTTTTTACCTCGTCCCAGGATTCCTTGTTTTTAAAATTTTCTATCAATGGCATACTTTCATGTTGACATTTGCTTGCAGAGTTCCCATTTTGTTCCAATTATGTTGAGTGGATCATACTGCTAGTGACTATCAACATCAAAGTGAAAAATTGAAAAAAAGGCTTGTGCCACTTTGAATCCTCTTCTCTCAAATGTGAACCCTCCAAATGAGAAAGGAAAGGAAGGAAATA
Source organism: Chamaecyparis obtusa (assembly GCA_027943335.1). Lineage (NCBI taxonomy): Eukaryota > Viridiplantae > Streptophyta > Pinopsida > Cupressales > Cupressaceae > Chamaecyparis > Chamaecyparis obtusa. Next base: position 537,313 of record BSBK01005584.1, on the reverse strand, counting down.
TCATTTTCTTTTGCTGACCATTAAAGAGTACATTTGTGCTCTCTATCTTCTGTACATATTCAAATGCAAATACCCTCTTTGTTACATGTATTGGAAGTTTGTAGGGTTCTACCACTGAACTGTAAAACCTTGACATAGTGTACTCTTCCATTAAGTACTAGTCAGCCAATTGTATTTGACTTCTGAGTTGAATGCAATCTCTACAAGTAACAGGAAATCTAGGAATTGGAGTGCCTATAATTTTATGGTACATTGTTGCCACAAATAAGTCTACAAAATCATTGTAGTTCCTTCTGTTATCAATCATCCTTATCTGAGGTGTCCACTCATATATTGGATTTTGGCCCTGACTGCAAAGCTTGTTTGTCTCAAATACTACAAGATGCTTTGCTAAGAAAAGATAACACAAGTAGGTTGTGAATCTAAATGTCTTATGTGAACCTCTTTTAATCATTAGTAATTGTTCTTGCATGCAACAAACAATGTGCTCAATAAAACAATATTTTACTGGGTTTTTTTTCAAAATGAATATGAAAAAGCATTTCAAGAATGCTGACACCCACTTCTTTGTTACTATCCAATCCCAAACAAAATGCTAGCAAGGAAATACTGTCCTATGCCCATGGCACAAAAATATCATAATCATAAGGAGGCTTATGATCTGGACTCAGACTAGAACCGCTTATTATTCCTCTGATATAAGAATATCTCTATGTTGCATCTAATTTTTCATAATCCTCTACCAACTTTCCTAGGTCAATATGCATGTTTGAGTTTTGTTGTTCAAACCCTAGGTTCAATAGACTAGAAAATTCACTCTCAGTTATGGACAAAATTTCCTCCCGAGTATTTTTATTCACAATTGCTTTTCTATTTTCATCATAATTTTTGGTGCAGACCATGACAATTTCTAGGCAAGGGAATACTTGAGGTAATGCCATGTGTGCTGACCCAGCAACCCATGCTGCAATTTTATTTGTCGTTGCATTTATCATGTTGTTAAATGAATAAAATTTTAAACCCTTATTTGGATCGTTCCACTTGTTTTCAAGTGCAAATCTAATTTCCATTATTCCCTTATTTCCATGAATAACAGGATCATAAATTCATGGAATAAGTCAATGAAACCTGGTGTTTTAAGCAGATTGTAGAATTCCATTATCTGACTTGGCCTTTTACTCATAATCTTATTCTTGATATTTGTTTTTCCCATCATGGCAAGTTGGTAACCCATATCACTATTTACTCGTAGGAAAATTCAAATATTTATACACAACTAAAAGCCTACAATTTACAAGGGTGATTCAAAATTAAACCCTAACATGCTAAATTTTTTTCTATAATATAAACAGTAAATGATGTATGATAAACTTCAAGGCTTAGATTTCAACTCCCTCCAAGAGACTTCTCTTGCCTCTTAGTATCCTATCCTTCTATAGGATCTCCTAATAGGCTTAGATCATTAACTAAGACCTATTAAAACTCTTTTACAAGATTTACACCTTGAAAACTTCACCTTGAATGATCCACACCTTGATTTTGATTCACTTTCCCACCATCACTTAGAAGGCTCTAAGTGCCAAATCTTCATAAACTTGCTTCAACATTATAGGGATGTTCTCAATCATGTAAAGAATCATAATATTTCCCATTTGAACCATTTTGGAAGGATCTTGAATCATCTTCCTATCAGCTTCATCAATTCATCATGTAGAGACCTTAAAATAGGCCTATTACCTTGTAGCCTTCACCAGTCCGTTTTTCCCCTTTTTAGTAAAATTTTCCAAAACAACTCAGAAAAATAAAACTTTATTTGGATACCCTTTTAGAATTTTTAAAACTTTCATTAAGGGTTATGGGTCTGAAAGTGACCGTACAGGGGGTTCCTAAAAACAAAGACAAGAGGCCTAATAGGCCTAATTTCTAGGACTGAACTGTGGTTTTGATAGAAAACTTGCTCAAACCAAATCCTAAATGATTGGTATGACTCCTATATGCATATAATGGCTATATATGATGTTTAACTTCATGAAAAATTCTTGGAGTAGTATGGATCCATACAACCATGCAATGTTTCTTCACTCTTTTCACCTCTAGACCTCTAACCGGGCTGCACAAACCCGCGTAGGGCCTAGCATATAAAATAGTTCTTCATGATTTCATGACTCCTAACTCCTAAAAATATATACAAAAATTAATCCTCTACCATTTCCATCTATCATGAATGATTATCCATGGTTAGATTTCATGGAGGAGCCATGACTCTTTAAACTACTCAAAACAAGCTGAAAATAGACTCCTTGAACTAAAATGCCCAAAACCAGTACTTAGATGAACTCAAAATGACCTGCTATTCAAATGAAAAAGTTCATAAAAAACTTATAGAACACTAATAAAGCATTAGATTTATTTTTTTAGTCCATTAAGTATGACTGTCAACATAAAATAATAGAAAATTCACTAAAAAATGCTTGCAGAGCTCTATTAACTTTCTCTAAACTATTACAATGCATAATGAAACTTGGTGTTCAAGTCTTAGGTATCATTAGATGCCATTTCTTTCATTTTAGGGCTAGTTGGCCACAGCATAACCATCCTATAACTTAGGGAATCCAAAGATACTCGAATGACATGCACTCTTTTGCAATAATTGTAAAATTGAAGACAACTTCTTCTCAACACTTGGCAACTTTGTCATGTGCCTCAATCCTATATTCTAGGACTCATAATGATGCAGGAGCATCTTGGGTGTAAGAGCAATCTTGCATCACCCAAAAATATTTCTATTTTTGTATTCAATAAGGGCTATCTTGTGCAGAGCTTCTATTTATGGAAAGTTACTATTTTTGGTAATTTTCGTATGTGCTCAGAATGATCTGATTTCTTTCTTGGAGGTTCATTTTGGTCATATAAGTTTGCCAGTAAAGTTTCATTGCCAGATCAAGTGTATATTGGAAGATATTGAAGATTTTCGGTATTGGCAGCAAGGTACAGAAACTTTGAACTCAGTTTTGAAGGCTTTAGAGGCCCCGGATGAGGTCAAAAATTTGGGTGACGGGTGCTTGCATGATTCAGGCCTATAGAGCACTTCGTGGCATTTCTGAAATGGGGTTATAATAGCCGATTGGGTCAACTAGTGATGACTTATGGTCTTCGGAAGTTGGGCCACCTGAAATGGCAGAAAATAATTTTCTTCAAAAATTTTGTTTGGGTTTCAAAGGTTATCTTGAGCCGACCATGATGTAATAAAATGTAAAATAAAATAATTCTAAGTTTGGTCGGCCTTATTGGCTAAAATTCTGGAACCTTCCCAGGCAGTGGAAATTTGCCTATATAAGGAAGGCTATATTATTGTCTTAGGCAGTTCAGAATAGTTCTGGGTAGTAGATCTGGGTATTGATTTGAGGCTTTGTCCTACAGAATATTGTAAGGTAATGCCCATGTGGCTTTGCATATTGTAATTCTGAAAGTTTGTAATTCCACATTTGTGGAGATAATAAGAAGCCAATTTTCTGAAGCCAATTTTCTGTTCTTGCATATTGTTGTTGTTTCTCTATTTCTGTTATGTGTTTGTGGTATTAAGGGGAGCACCCTTCATCACATAACCTCCTATGTTTCAAGGATCCAAGGCCATTTATGACCTTATGGCATCTTTACATTAACAATTAAGTGTTTAGAACACATTAAAGACTCTCATCTAAGCTAAGCTTCTAACTTAAGAAATTAAATAAACAACTAACAAAGGCTATTATTGTGACCTTAGTCCTAATGACTAACTCACCTAGCCAGCATATAAAGAGACCTTCTAAGGTCCTAAAACAAATTAAACTAATCTCTTGACTTAGCTAGAGTCAAGTACAAGCCATAATTTACTAACCAATGGAGGCTAGCCTAGGTGCTCCTGCACCATTAAATTTGTAAATCAAGAGATTTGAAAAATTTAAAATGCGGGATGTAGGTGTTCAGGATTTTAGTAGTTACTTATTACCCTTAGTTTTGATTTTTGCAAACTATGACTGGGAAGAGAGCTGAGAGACTTTGTTGCTTTCCTCAGACCTCAATCCTCAACCTAGAAATTTAGAATCCATAACCCCTTTCTAAATCTGCAGACTACTTATACTTATAAATGAAAAATTAGATTGGAAACTTAAAGCGCAAAAATTATACAATCTATTGTCATCACACTTGTCACTGACCATGTGAGTGGACATGCATCATGAATCCGGAATGGGTTTGAAAAAATGGGTTTTATTTTCCCTTTCAGTCTGAAATACAGCTTCGGTCATTGATCTACAATCATCCAATGGTCATAATGTCATTATTAGTCACTATCTGGTGTGGTGGCCCCATGGGTCCCATTAACTCACATAGTCACCTAACGGCTGACTCACCTCACGAGTCAGACATGTCACATCATCATCAAATGATATTGTTGGTAGACCGTGCAAGACTGCGAGTGGAACATATTTAGTGACATGTGTCATGATTCCAGAACGGGTTTTAAAAGATGGGGTTGCTTTTCCCTTTTGGCCCGAAATACAACTTTGATCATTGATCTACAATCATCCAACAGTCATAATGTCATTGTTAGTCACTATCTGGTGTGGTGGCCCCATGGGTCCCATTAACTCACCTAGTCACCTAACAGTTGACTCACCTCACGAGTCAAATGTGTCACGTCATCATGAAATGACATTATTGGTAGACCGTGCAAGACTACGAGTGGAACATATTTAGTGACACATGTCATGATTCTGAAACGGGTTTGAAAAGATGGGGTTGCTTTTCCCTTTCATCCTGAAGTCCATCGTACATCATCGATCTATGCTCATCCAACGGTAGTTATTTGCAACGGACATTGTTAAATGTTATACTGTTATTTTTTCATTTATAGATATTAATTAATAATGGATAATAACATTTAAAGTTATTTAATTGAATAGTCAAAATTTTAGCCAATAAAATTCAAAATGCACTAATTTTTTAATAATATTACATTCTAATAAATTTCAAAGGCGGGAGTTAAGGTTACTTAGGTTAGTGTTTAGAGATTACAAGAATTATGTGGTCGCTAACTCGCTAGGTCTCCCAAACATGAGTTAAAGTAATATTTTTTATTGATTATATAGTATACTTAAAATTAATATAGTATACCTTATAATTAGAAAACCATAAATTCTTTCTCTAACCTTATTAATTCATTTATCCTTCAAAATTTTGTAAATCTTTCCTATTAAATGTATGAGTGTGTGAAATTGGAAAAAATGTCATGATAGGTAAAACTTAATGTTAGTGATAAGACATTTCTTTTATTAACTATAACTGTCTACATTGAAAAACTATGATACATTTTAAATATTCAGATTTAAAAATGGAAATATCATCGACATCATTTGAACTTTTCCTTATTTCTACTGAAACATACTTACAAGTTACATCATACATGTCTAATACACAGATAAAGCAACTAATTAAAATATTGCAATCACAGTGACAAAGAAGTCTAAGAACCATTTTTTGTACCCATAAAACACAAATTGAAATGAGCTTGTGAAATTTTCATTATTTTTTTTCATAAAATTATAATTACATTGTCCACTTCCAGTACAAATAGAAACCTACTATAAACAAAAAAACCCAAAAACGTGGTATATTTTTATTAAAAAAAAACCACTAGTAGTCCACTATTGATTTTTCCCTCCGGCTCCATCTAAGTAGAATTCTGCAGAGAGCATTAACTGCAAGAATTCATCGAGCCACCTGTATTGCCTCACCTGAGCCTCCACTTCATCAAGCATAAACCACTTTCAAAGAAAATCCCTAGCTAACAACGCCCATTTCTTATGGCGCTTCAATTGCCCAACATTCATGCCCAATAGAAAAGGTTGCATGGCCACATTTTGGCCTGGGAGGAGAAGCTTGGGTATTTCACTTGCCCAAGGGATCCCCACCCCTATTTCCATGAACACGACAACATAAATGTTGTCCCCCAGGTATTCTTCTTTAAAAACCCTCCTCAGCAACATTAACATGTCCACCTTCTCTCCTCCAAGGTCGAGAAGAGATGCCAAAAAATGGGACGTAATGTCTGTGTTGACCTAGTGGCTATCTTCATTGTGTAGAAACTCTCTGTCCAACACCATTTTAACAGCCTCTATGACGAAAGGCCCACCCTCGTTACAAATTAATTGTAAGGTTTCATCTAAAAATGAACCCAAAAAGGCCTTCTGGGCCTCACCAGATGTGCATCTAAGCCTAATTGGAGTGTCCATCTAAAACTTCAAAAACCTTAAAAACAAATTATTTGCAGACTGCAGATTGCAGACTAATGACCTAAACAAACAAATTATCTAGCAAAGACGAATCGAGGAATAATGAAACTAGATCGTCTATAAATAGCCCTTGAATCCTTTATCGTTACTTAGCAATAAATTATTCTTTCTTTAATGGTATTAAATCCATTGTCCTTAATATGCCTCTAAATCTTTCATGTAAATCTTTCCCCTAAATGCATGCATGTGAGAAATTGAAATTTTTTCCTTAATCTTTCATATCTGGCAGTAAATCTTTCCCATAAATGCAAAACTATCAGAAATTGGTTATATCGTCTATATAAATTTGGAAGTGGTGTGTGACAAGCTAAAGAATGTCGCTTGTCACTGACAAGGCATTTATTTCTTACTGAGTTAAGAGTTAAAATTTTCCCTATAGGATCATGATTATCGATACCAACATGTGTACACTATAGTCTGCAAACAAGTTGACAACCCTAATTTGATACGTGTCAACATTCCGGTGACTTCCTGGACAACTCTGTTTCCTTCAAGAAATTGGGGCTGAAATTAAACTTCAGCCATTGATCTTGGATCATCAGACGGTCTCAAATAATACATTTAACATTATAAAATAATGTATGTATGTTAGGTTACGTATCTGTGTTATGTCCCATCTTTTGAAAATCGCCAATAAAATATTTTTTTCCCATAATTATCGAACGACTAGCCAATAAAATAAATAAATTTTCAAAGGGTACATAACATTCGCCAATACAATTATTTTTTTCCCCTTCAAACGAAAATCATTCACCTCATATATTATAATTTTTTACTTCAAAAAAAATTATTCGCCTCATATAATATATATTTTCCCCCACATGACTGTATAATTCGCCAGGAATTTATGAAATTTTTATTTGGCAGGGAAAAAATCGCCAATACAAACTATGAAAAATCATGGATTTGAAAAACAAATTCACCTGCATTAAAATAAATTCCCCCTAAAATAATGTATGATTCGCCACAATTTTACACTTTTTCAAAAAATGGGGTTTCTTAAAGTTATCCCTTATTCTATAATAGGTTTTATTTGGTTAGTGTTGCTCAAAGTTTATATTTGGCTTTAAAGAAGCTCATTTTAAATTATACACACACACACACACACACACACACACACATATATATATATGTCTACATAAATATGTATATATATATATATATATACACACACACACACATATACATATACATATACATACAAATAGATATATATACATATATATGTCTACATATATATATATACATAGATATATATATATGTGTGTGTGTGTGTGTGTACACACACACACACACACACATATATATATATATATATATAGATGTATATATATGTATATATATATATATACACACATACATACATACTTATATATATGTGTGTGTGTGTGTGTGTAGATGCATATATCTATATATACATATATATATATATATATACATACACACACACGCGCATGCACATGCACACACACACACACACACACATATATTAGATTGAGGTGATCCAAGTTTGAATGAGTTGGCATGGATCGAGGTGGACATCATTTGATGCAGTCTGACTAATTATTGTTAGACGCAGTGTTGAAATGACCCTGGCTCATTTCATATAACCGCTGGGAGGCTTTCGTGGCAGTAGGGCAAGACCTGCGATGGGAACTTGATGAGGTCGCTGGCGGGGTCGAAACTCACAGGAAAAAATGGACAAAGGAGGCTCCGTATGAGGAAAAGAACAAAATTTTCAGAGTTATAAAAAAATAAAATCACTAGAGCCATCCATGGAGTCATGCCTAGCTCGTTGGAGACGGGATCCCGGTGAGCTCGCTCACAGGTGAGATCCCGGATAGGATCCGGTCGAGCTCGTCGGCGATCCCCGGGGCGAGGTCAAAAGTCCTGAAAAAAAAAAAGACAAAGGAGGCTTCGTACGATGAAAAGAACGAAAAAAACTAGAGTTGAAAAAAAAAAACCACTCGTGCCATTCATGGATTCATGCCCAACTCAGCGACATGAATTGATCAGGTGACCCGACCTGACCATATATATATATATATATATATATATAAAGCCTACAACCTTTTTGCCAACAATAATAATAATAATAACTACTTTTAATACTATCATATCAATATACCACTTTAAGGTTAAATCAATACTAATTAATGTCGACTAAATATCATTAATGATAAATAACGATATTAATATTACCATACGCACTGACACACATACATAAATGCCAATTAGAAACCTGAACATGGATATATGGAAGGGTATCTATCATGGCCAACACATTTGTTCTCCTACCATGGTGTCTGTACACATGTCCAATCCCACATCTGTTCTAAACATTTCCATTTGTTTTATCTTTCAAACATTCAAAACCTCAAAACTGTAAAGAAAAAGGTATAAACTATTCCATTTTGGCAAATTCCCACATTTACTAACAAAAAAAGCTACTTTCAAGATGTAGTTCCAAGATGATCATAGGTGGGTAGCTCCTCGATGATTGTCATTTCAGGGACTCTTCATTATCTAGTTGGTTCCTTAAAGCTGAAGATGCCATGAAAACATTCTCAAATGTATGAAATAGTTGTTGGATTCCTAGATGAAATCTAAACCTAGATTTAAGTTGGCGAGACAACAAAACATCATTGGAAGAAGCAGTGGCATGTGAGCGCATTAATATGTTTCCCAATCTTCTATCCCACCTTTAAACACGCGCCATAATGGAATTGTAATTGTAAAGCATTTGATATTCTCCACAATGCACTAATTCCTAATCATAAGTACACGACCTATTTATTGCCATATGTGTCAAGTTAATGACAAGTTGTTGATAGGATTATGGATGATGAATGAAATTGTTTGAGGTTGAATTTATTGTGATGACTTAAATGAATATTAAGTGGTAATCTCCATTTCTTTTGTGCAAGCATGTTCAAATTTGATAGTAATATTTTAAATTTATTTCATTTTCTAACTGCAGTTAGTGCAAGCCATCAAATTAAATGGATGATCTATTTTTTAACATAACTTTTTACATCCATATGTGATTGTAGAATGTCTCTTGGAATAAAAATGGATAATCTATTTATTGACAAAGGTTTTTACATCCATATGTGATTATAGAACACTCCCCAGTGCAATTATTTATTGATTATTGACATTTTTAAAATTATAATTCTAATTATATTACCATGAGAACTCAACTATTTAGTCAAACTCATCGGCCCATGTCACGAATGATATTGACATTTTTAATATTATAATTCTTATGATATTATGATGAGAACTCAATTGTTTAGTCAAACTCATCGGGCCATGTTATGAATGATATTGACATTTTCAATATTATAATTCTTATGCTATTACTATGAAAACTCAACTGTTTAGTCAAACTCAATGTCATAAGTTCTAAGTGTAGAATGTATTTGAACAATGATATAGTGATATATGATTTAACTTGCTCTAGAAAATATCTCCTACT
>BSBK01005584.1:492500-525000 GCA_027943335.1 Chamaecyparis obtusa | reverse complement strand
GACAGGGTTGGCTTTTCACAGAGCTCACTTCAGAAGAGTGAAAATATCAGTAACATGTTACAAAGTGGTTTTTCCCAAATTGGGTTTCCAATATAAACCTTGGTGTTAATGCTTGTGTGAATGTTTTGGTTTGAACATTTCTGTGTTTTGCAAGTTAAATACTATTGGATAGTGGACTACACTGTTATATGTTTATGTTATGCATTCAGTAATAGCCGAGTAGTTGTTGATTGTTAGATCTGAGTTGTTGAAGAGTTTTGAAAGTTTATTTATACATCTAGACCTGAGAATAATAGATTCACCCCCCTCTTTGTTGTTCTAAATCATATTAACAATTGGTATCAGAGTTGTTGGTGCTTACAAAGAACAAGTTTAAAGGTACTTGAATTAAATGATCAGGATGTATAAGAATGAGGTACCAAAGCTAAATAAGGAGAACTTCCCTACATGGAAGAGTCTGATGAAATTGCATCTAACTAGTATTGGTGATTCAACAAAGTATTACATTGAGCATGACTATGTTACACCTGTTGCACCTCTGACTGCCGAGGAGATGAGAGCTAAACAAGAACATAATCAAGCAATGTTGGAGATTGCATCTGCCTTAAGCTATCCTGAATTTGAAGACATCAAAGATTGCACAAATGCTAAGCAAATGTGGGACACTCTTGCAAACATCTATGGTGGTGACATTAATTGATGCAGGAGCATCCTGGGTGTAAGAGCAATATTGCATCACCCAAAAATATTTCTATTTTTGAATTCAATAAGGGCTATCTTATGCAGAGCTGCTATTTATGGAAAGTTACTATTTTTGGTAATTTTTGTCTGTGCTCAGAATGATCTAATTTCTTTCTTGGAGGTTCATTTTGGTCATATAAGTCTGTCAGTAAAGTTTCATTTCCAAATCAAGTGTATGTTGGAAGATATTGAAGATTTTTGGTATTGGCAGCAGGGTACAGAAACTTTGAACTCAATTTTGAACGCTTTAGAGGCCCCAGATGAGGTCAAAAATTTGGGTGATGGGTGCTTGCGCGGGACAAGCCTGTAGAGCACTTCGTGGCATTTTTGAAATGGGGTTATAATAGCCGAGCGGGTCAACGGGTGATGACTTATGGTCTTTGAAAGTTGGGCCACCCGAAATGGCGAAAAATAATTTTCTTCAAAATTTCTGTTCAGGTTTCAAAGGTTATCTTGAGCCGACTATGATGTAATAAAATGTAAAATAAAATAATTCTAAGTTTGGTCGGCCTTATTGGCTAAAAATTCTGGAACCTTCCCAGGCGGTGGAAAATTGCCTATATAAGGAAGGCTGTATTATTGTCTTAGGCAGTTAAGAATAGTTCTGGGTAGTAGATCTGGGTAATAGTTCGAGGCTTTGTCCTACAGAATATTGTAAGGGAATGCCCATGTGGCTTTGCATATTGTAATTTTGAAAGTTTGTAATTCCACATTTGTGGAGATAATAAAAAGCCAATTTTCTGTTCTTGCATGTTGTTGTTGTTTCTCTATTTCTGTTATGTGTTTGTGGTATTAAGGGGAGCACCCTTCATCAAGTGGTATCAGAGCGGGAGTTCTTGAGTGTGTAAATAGATCGTCGACTGTGAGGCAGTTTGCACCAGGACCGTGGTTAGGGTTTCAGTGCGCATCGCGACAATGCCTCCACGAAGAGAACGTGGCGGAAGACCTGGTGCTGTGACACCTGAGGTTAGAGAGCTGTAGAGACAAGTGCGAGCATTGCAAGAAGAGATTCGCAGAGGAATGAATCTCAATGTCAGAGATGAAAGCGAGGATGAAGCCGAAGAAGAATATCAAGAAGGAGAAGTCAAAATTGTGAACCAGGAGGAAGAAAGACTTTTTCGGGCCATTTCTAAGATTGGGAAAAGACCTAAGATTGAGGTTCATACATTTTCTGAAAATCTTAACCCAGAAGAATTGATCGACTGGATCAACGAATGTGAGGAATATTTTGAGTATGAAGATGTTGACAATCCTGATAGGGTCAAATTTGCGAAGGCCAGATTGAAAGGTCATGCGAAGATCTGGTGGAAAGAAATTCAGTTGGAGCGAAATAGAAGAGGGAAAGATAAAATCACAAGATGGGATCAGATGGTTGATAAATTGAAGCGACAGTTCATTCCTGTTGATTATGATCTTGACCTACTAAAGAAAATGCAGAGTTTGAAGCAAGCAGGAAGATCTGTTCAGGAGTATACAAAGGAGTTCTATCGACTTCTCATCAGAACAGGCCATGCAGAAGCTGATAAGGAGAAAGTTGCCCGATACCTTAATGGGTTAAGGCCAAGCATTCAGGAGGAGCTGAATCTGGTTCGAATGAATAGTATTGAAGAGGCATACCAGTTTGCCCTAAAAGTAGAGGAAAAACTGAACAAGAAGTTTGAGAGCAGACAAAACGGAAGAGGTCGCGGTGGACGATCTGGTGGACGGTCATATGGTGGCCGAAATGAGGATCCGAAAAAGAAGGATGAGGCCAGTAGTAGTCAGAATCAGCGAAGAAATAATTCCAATCGCTTCCAGGATCAGAATAATAGAGATCAGAGAGGAAGAGGAAGGGGAAAAGGATCTGGAAGAGGTGGCTTCCGTGGAACATGTTTTCACTGTGGAGAAGAAGGTCATAGGGCATTTGAATGTCCTCAGCGCCAAGGCAGAACAGACAGGAGAAATGAAGGCCAGGCCAGAGTTGCACATGTAGATGAAAATGCCAGATCATCAAATTCTGAAGATGCTGAAAGAGGAGAAACGTTAATTAACAAAAGAGTCTTGTTGAGTGGTGAGAATGAACCTGAGCAAAGGAGGAGCCTGTTTCGCACCAGGTGCAAGTGTGAAGGTAAATGTTGTGATATGATTATTGATAGTGGAAGCACTGACAATTTGGTGTCAGAAGAGATGGTGACAAAGTTGAAGCTCAAGAGACAGAAACACCCACATCCATATCGGATTGCCTGGGTACAGGATGACCACAAGGTCATAGTCAGTGAACAGTGCCTGGTAAAGTTCAAGATTGGCGGATACCAAGATGAGGTATTGTGTGATATCATATCTATGGATGCATGTCATATGTTGTTGGGTAGACCATGGTAGTTTGACAGATGTGCTATACATGATGGTCGTGCGAATACCTATTTCCTGACAAAGGATGGAGTGCGACATAAGCTAAAACCATTGAAGGAGACTGAAGAAAAGGTATGTGGTAATGCAAGGATAACTTTTGTTGATGGAAGAAATTTCCTAGATGGTATGAGGCATGATCATGTATGTTTTGCTTTAATTCCAAAAGCTGGTAAAGAGGAAGTAGAAGATGTTCTTGTAGAAGTTGCAGATTTGTTGAATGAGTTTCAAGAAATTATATCTGATAACGTGCCTGATGGATTACCACCAGTCAGGAAGATCAGTCATCAGATGGACTTGATCCCAGGAGCGAGTTTGCCGAATAAGGCAGCACACAGAATGACACCTGCAGAAAGTGAGGAGTTGAATAGACAAGTACATAAACTGTTACAGAAAGGATTGATCCGTGAGAGTCTGAGTCCCTGTGCTGTACCAGCGGTATTAGCACCAAAGAAGAATGGAGAATGGAGGATGTGTACAGATTCTAGGGCAATAAACAAGATCACAATCAAGTACAGGTTTCCATTGCCACGAATGGATGATATTATGGACTGTTTGAGTGGAGCTGTGTATTTCTCAAAGATAGATCTGAAAAGTGGATATCATCAGATTCGGATCAGAGAAGGAGATGAATGGAAGACTGCCTTCAAAACAAAAGAAGGACTATATGAGTGGTTAGTCATGCCTTTTAGGCTAACCAATGCACCGAGCACTTTCATGCGGCTCATGAATGAGGTTCTGAAAGAATTTCTGGGTAAGTTTGTCATTGTTTACCTAGATGATATTTTGATCTTTAGTAAAACATTGGATGAGCATATGATGCATATTCGTATGGTATTTGAGAAGTTGAGAGAAGATAAATTGTTGATTAATTTGAAGAAGTGCAGTTTTGTGAAGAAAGAGTTAGTGTATTTGAGATTTGTAGTTTCAGCAGAAGGTCTAAAAATGGACCCAGAGAAGATACAAGCTATCCTTGAATGGCCTACTCCAATGAGTGCTACTGAGGTAAGATCTTTTCATGGTTTGGCAAGCTTTTACAGAAAGTTTATTCAAAATTTTAGCAGTATTTGTGGACCCTTGACTGAAACAATGAAAGGGGATAGAAAAGAGTTTAAGTGGACTAATGGGGCAGAAAAGAGTTTTCAATTATTGAAATAAAAAGTTACAGAACAACCTGTTTTAGCACTTCCAGATTTTAATAAGGTGTTTCAAGTAGATTGTGATGCTAGTGGTACTGCAATAGGAGCTGTTATAAGCCAAGAAGGTAAACCTGTTGCTTATTTCAGTGAGAAGTTAAATGATGCCAAGAGGAAATATTCTGTTTATGATCAAGAATTTTATGCTATAGTTCAGGCATTAAAGAAGTGGAGACATTATCTACTTCCTAAGGAGTTTGTTTTGTATACTGATCATCAAGCTTTGCAATATTTGAATAGTCAAGGAAAATTGAATCAAAGGCATTTGAAATGGGTTGAGTTTTTGCAGAGTTATACATTTATTTTGAAACATAGGAGTGGAAAGTCTAATAGGGTTGCAGATGCTCTTAGCAGAAGGCAACTATTGCTGACAGAAATGCAGATTGAAGTGGTTGGGTTCAAGGAACTCAAGAATTTGTATCCAGATGATCCTAATTTTGGTGAAGCTTGGAAAGCTTGTACAGAACCTGTTACTCTAGACAGGACGAAATGGTTGGATTTCATCATCCAGGATGATATGCTATTCAGAGGGAGTCAGTTGTGCATTCCACAAAGTTCTATGAGGGAGAATCTCATCAAGGAGAAGCATAGTGGAGGATTGGCTGGATATTTTGGTCGTGATAAAACCCTTGCTTTGGTTGGTGAGAATTATTATTGGCCATAATTGCAGCAAGATGTGAAGAAGTTTGTACAGAGTTGCAGAGTATGTCAGATGGCGAAAGGAGTGAAGCAGAATACAGGATTGTATCAGCCATTACCCGTACCAGAGAAGCTTTGGGAGGATATCAGCATGAACTTTGTTCTTGGTTTACCGAGGACTTAGCGGGGAACATGATTCAATTTTTGTAGTAGTTGACCGATTTTCAAAGATGGCACATTTCATTCCCTGCAAGAAGACTAATGATGCTGTTCATATAGCAGAATTGTTTTTCAGAGAAGTAGTGAGACTTCATGGTTTGTTAAAGACCATAGTTTCAGATCGGGACACTAAGTTTGTTGGGTATTTTTAGCGTACATTGTGGAAGAAGTTGAAGATAGATTTGAAGTTCAGTTCATCACATCATCCACAGACTGATGGACAGATAGAGGTGGTGAATAGGAGTTTGAGAAATTTACTGAGATGTTTGGTTGGAGATAAGCCAACAGGATGGGATTTGATTTTACCACAGGCAGAATTTGCATACAATAATTCTGTCAATAGGAGCACTGGTAAATCACCATTCCAGATTGTATATGAAAGTAGTCCAAGAAATGCATCTGAATTGAGAAAGATAGATAAAGGAGCAATAAGTAGTGCTGAAGCTGAAGATTTTGCAGAACACTTGAAGAACATCCATGAGGAGGTGAGGAAGCATATTACCAAGATGAATGCATAGTATAAGGCTAAGGCAGATGAGAAAAGGAGGTATAAGAAATTTCAGGTTGGTGATGAAGTCATAGTTCATTTGCGGAAGGAGCGATTTCCAGTTGGTACATATAACAAGCTGAAAATGAAGAAGTTTGGGCCATGTAAGATACTGAAGAAGCATGATTCAGGAAATGCATATGAGGTAGAATTACCTAGTGAGCTGAATATTTCACCAGTGTTTAACATTTCAGATTTGATAGAGTATCACGAAGGAGGTGTTGAAGATGAGGTTGCAGCAGCACAGTGGAGTATTCCAGCAATTAGTTCAGACACTAAGGAGATCGAAGATATACTGGACAGTCGTGTTGGTAGAAGCACAAGAAATAGGACATATGAAGAATATCTGGTCAAGTGGAAAGGACGGCTTGTTGAAGATTCATCATGGCTGACAAAGGAGGAGGTTAGCCATCTTGGTTTTCCTCTGCACACCTGAGTCGTGACAGGGTCACTTCTCAAATTACCCTAGGTGTCTGATGCAGGAGCATCCTGGGTGTAAGAGCAATCTTGCATCACCCAAAAATATTTCTGTTTTTGAATTCAATAAGGGCTATCTTGTGCAGAGCTGCTATTTATGGAAAGTTACTATTTTTGCTAATTTTTGTCTGTGCTCATAATGATCTAATTTCTTTCTTGGAAGTTCATTTTGGTCATATAAGTCTGCCAGTAAAGTTTCATTTCCAGATCAAGTGTATGTTGGAAGATATTGAAGATTTTCGGTATTGGCAGCAGGGTACAGAAACTTTGAACTCAATTTTGAAGGCTTTAGAGGCCCCGGATGAGGTCAAAAATTTGGGTGACGGGAGCTTGCGCAGGTCAAGCCTGTAGAGCGCTTCGTGGCATTTTTGAAATGGGGTTATAATAGCCGAGCGGGTCAACAGGTGATGACTTATGGTCTTCGGAAGTTGGGCCACCTGAAATGGCAAAAAATAATTTTTTTCAAAATTTATGTTCGGGTTTCAAAGGTTATCTTGAGCCGACTATGATGTAATAAAATGTAAAATAAAATAATTCTAAGTTTGGTCGGCCTTATTGGCTAAAAATTCTGGAACCTTCCCAGGCGGTGGAAAATTGCCTATATAAGGAAGGCTGTATTATTGTCTTAAGCAGTTCAGAATAGTTCTGGGTAGTAGATCTGGGTAATAGTTCGAGGCTTTGTCCTACAGAATATTGTAAGGGAATGCCTATGTGGCTTTGCATATTGTAATTCTGAAAGTTTGTAATTCCACATTTGTGGAGATAATAAGAAGCCAATTTTCTGTTCTTGCATGTTGTTGTTGTTTCTCTATTTCTGTTATGTGTTTGTGGTATTAAGGGGAGCACCCTTCATCATTAATGTACTAAGGGCAAAAGTTGAAATCCTGAGAGGTAAATTTGATGAAATGAAAATGCAAGAAGGTGAGAATATTGCTCAATATTGTGGTAGAATAAAAAAAGCTGTAAATACTATTAGATGAGCTAATAGAACTATTAATGATGAGAGTGTTATTGGAAATTTTTTGAGAACTTTTCATACTATTTATGCTATCAAAATTTCAGCAATTCAAGAATCTAGATGTAACCCTGCCAATGCTCTTACTTTGGAAAGTCTTGTTAGTAAGCTTACTGCTTTTGAGCTTTTTAATTTTGATAACTTCATTGTTGCTAATGTTGAATCTGCATTCAAGTCACAAATGCATCTAAATAAGTCTAAGAAAGAAAAGGAAAGATGCATCAGTGAGATTGAAAGTGAAAGTGACACTTCTAATGAAGAACTAGAGGATCTTGAAGCTCTTATGGCTAGAAGATTGAAAAGGGGAAAAGGAAAGTATAAAGGTAAACTCCCTATCATATGTTTCTCATGTAATAAAGTTGGTCATATAGTTGCAAGATGTCCTGACAAGGATGACAAGGATGACAAGGATGACAAGGATGAAGAAAGAGATAGAAAGCACAAAGACAAAAGAGAAGACAGAGGTTACCGAAGGTACAAAGACTATAAAGGAAAAGGTAAGAAATCCTGCTATATTGTTGAAGAAGAAATTGACATTGATAGTGATGATTTTGAAATTGAAGTAGTCTATGTTGCTATGAAATATGAGTCTGAGGAAGATGAGAAAACTGCACTGATATCCTATGTGAACAAAAATGATAAGTGGATTATTGCTAGTGGTTGTTCACACCACATGACTAGTGATAAAAGTAAGTTTAATATCGTAGATCATTACAAAGGTAGAAGTGTTAAATTTGGTAATGATGCACCATGTCCTGTTAGGGGTAAAGGATTGATTAAGCTGACTAATAAGATCACTTGTGAAAATTCTTATTGGGTTGAGGGTGTTAACTATAATTTTCTAAGTATTGCACAACTTAATAGAAATGGCTACCGAGTGGAATTTCATCAGAGGAAGGCTAAAATATTTGATGCCACTGGTGAACTGATTGGAAGTGGAGAACAAAGAAGAGTTAATTTGTTCTATCTAGACCTATCTCAAGAGACATGTATGATTGCACAACTTGATGATATATGGTTATGGTATAAGTGGCTATGTCATGTTAACTTTGATAATCTGGTAGAAATTATCAAAAATAAGAAAGTGAGAGGACTGTTGAGATTGAAGAAACTCGATAATGTAATGTGCAATCAATGTCAGTTGGGTAAGATGACAAAGTCTACTTTGAAGAGCAAGATGTTTTCTTCTGAAAATGGTTTAGATTGGGTTCATACTAACCTTTGTGGACCTATGGGTGTACAAAGCTATTGTGGTGCTAGATATTTTATTATGTTTGTTGATGATTACATCATAATGATGACTGTAATATTTATAAAAGAAAAATTTGATGCTTTTCAAAATTTTAATTGGTATTTGGCTAAGGTTGAAAAGGAGACAGGTAGGAACCTAGAGTGTCTGAGATCTGACCGAGGTGAAGAATTTATATCAAATGAGTTCAATCTATTTTGCAGTGATAGAGGAATCAAGAGACAGATGTTTGCACCTAGAACACCTCCACAAAATAGTATAACAAAGAGAAGGAACATATCTATCATGGATTGTGCAAGAACACTGATGATCAAGAAGAATATTGCATAAAATTACTAGAGAGAAGTTGTAAGTACATCTGTTTATACCCTAAACTGAGTATAGATAAAAAAAGGTACAAACATTATACCTTATGAGTTATGGCACGGGTATGCACCTAATGTAAAGTACTTTAGAATTTTTGGGAGCAAATGCTATATACTAAAAGACAATAGAAATGGAAAGTTTGATTCTAAAAGTGATGAGGTGATGCAGGAGCATCCTGGGTGTAAGAGCAATCTTGCATCACCCAAAAATATTTATGTTTTTATATTCAATAAGGGTTATTTTGTGCAGAGCTGCTATTTATGGAAAGTTACTATTTTTGGTAATTTTTGTATGTGCTCAGAATGATCTGATTTCTTTCTTGGAGGTTCATTTTGGTCATATAAGTCTGCCAGCAAAGTTTCATTGCCAGATCAAGTGTATATTGGAAGATATTGAAGATTTTCGGTATTGGCAGCAGGGTACAGAAACTTTGAACTCAGTTTTGAAGGCTTTAGAGGCCCCGGATGAGGTCAAAAATTTGAGTGACGGGAGCTTGCGCGGGTCAAGCCTGTAGAGCACTTCGTGGCATTTCTGAAATGGGGTTATAATAGCTGATCGGGTCAACTGGTGATGACTTATGGTCTTCGGAAGTTGGGCCACCCGAAATGGCAGAAAATAATTTTCTTCAAAATTTCTGTTCGGGTTTCAAAGGTTATCTTGAGCCGACTATGATGTAATAAAATGTAAAATAAAATAATTCTAAGTTTGGTCGGCCTTATTGGCTAAAATTTTGGAACCTTCCAAGCGGTGAAAAATTGCCTATATAAGGAAGGCTGTATTATTGTCTTAGGCAGTTCAGAATTGTTCTGGGGAGTAGATTTGGGTAATAGCTCGAGGCTTTGTCCTACAGAATATTGTAAGGGAATGCCCATGTGGCTTTGCATATTGTAATTCTGAAAGTTTGTAATTCCACATTTGTGGAGATAATAAGAAGCCAATTTTCTGTTCTTGCATATTGTTGTTGTTTCTCTATTTCTGTTATGTGTTTGTGGTATTAAGGGGAGCACCCTTCATCAAGTGGTATCAGAGCGGGAGTTCTTGAGTGTGTAAACAGATCGCCGACTGTGAGGCAGTTTGCACCAGGACCGTGGTTAGGGTTTCAGTGCGCATCGCGAAAATGCCTCCACGAAGAGAACGTGGCGGAAGACCTGGTGCTGTGACACCTGAGGTTAGAGAGCTCCAAAGACAAGTGCGAGCATTGCAAGAAGAGATTCACAGAAGAATGAATCTTAATGTCAGAGACGAAAGCGAGGATGAAGCCGAAGAAGAATATCAAGAAGGAGAAGTTAAAATTGTGAACCAGGAGGAAGAAAGACTTTTTCGGGCCATTTCTATGATTGGGAAAAGACCTAAGATTGAGGTTCCTACATTTTTTGGAAATCTTAACCCAGAAGAATTGATCGACTGGATCAACGAATGTGAGGAATATTTTGAATATGAAGATGTTGAGGATCCTGATAGGGTCAAATTTTTGAAAGCCAGACTGAAAGGTCATGCGAAGATATGGTGGCAAGAGATTCAGTTGGAGCGAAATAGAAGGGGAAAGGAGAAAATCACGAGATGGGATTCTGTTCTGCCTTGGTGCTGAGGACATTCAAATGCCCTATGACTTTCTTCTCCACAGTGAAAACATGTTCCACGGAAGCCACCTCTTCCAGATCCTTGTCCTCTTCCTCGTCCTCTCTGATCTCTATTATTCTGATCCTGGAAGTGATTGGAATTATTTCCTCGCTAATTCTGACTACTACTGGCCTCATCCTTCTTTTTCGGATCCTCATTTTGGCCACCATATGACCGTCCACCAAATCGTCCACCGCGACCTCTTCCGTTTTGTCTGCTCTCAAATTTCTTGTTCAGCTTTTCCTCTACTTTTAGGGCAAACTGGTATGCCTCTTCAATACTATTCATTCGAACCAGATTTAGCTCCTCCTAAATGCTTGGCCTTAACCCATTAAGGTATCGGGCAACTTTCTCCTTATCAGCTTCTGCATGGCCTGTTCTGATGAGAACTCGATAGAACTCCTCTGTATACTCCTGAACAGATCTTCCTGCTTGCTTCAAACTCTGCATTTTCTTTAGTAGGTCAAGATCATAATCAATAGGAATGAACTGTCGCTTCAATTTATCCACCATCCGATCCCATCTCATGATTTTCTCCTTTCCCCTTCTATTTCGCTCCAACTGAATCTCTTGCCACCATATCTTCGCATGACCTTTCAGTCTGGCTTTCGCAAATTTGACCCTATCAGGATCCTCAACATCTTCATACTCAAAATATTCCTCACATTCGTTGATCCAGTCGATCAATTCTTCTGGGTTAAGATTTTCAAAAAATGTAGGAACCTCAATCTTAGGTCTTTTCCCAATCTTAGAAATGGCCCGAAAAAGTCTTTCTTCCTCCTGGTTCACAATTTCAACTTCTCCTTCTTGATATTCTTCTTCGGCTTCATCCTCACTTTCGTCTCTGACATTAACATTCATTGCTCTGCGAATCTCTTCTTGCAATGCTCGCACTTGTCTCTGCAGCTCTCTAACCTCAGGTGTCACAGCACCAGGTCTTCCGCCACGTTCTCTTCGTGGAGGCATTTTTGCGATGCGCACTGAAACCCTAACCACGGTCCTGGTGCAAACTGTCTCACAGTCAGCGATCTATTTACACACTCAAGAACTCCCGCTCTGATACCACTTGATGAAGGGTGCTCCCCTTAATACCACAAACACATAACAGAAATAGAGAAACAACAACAATATGCAAGAACAAAAAATTGGCTTCTTATTATCTCCACAAATGTGGAATTACAAACTTTCAGAATTACAATATGCAAAGCCACATGGGCATTCCCTTACAATATTCTGTAGGACAAAGCCTCGAGCTATTACCCAGATCTACTCCCCAAAACAATTCTGAACTGCCTAAGACAATAATACAGCCTTCCTTATATAGGCAATTTTCCACCGCCTGTAAGGTTTCAGAATTTTTAGCCAATAAGGCCGACCAAACTTAGAATTATTTTATTTTACATTTTATTACATCATAGTCGGCTCAAGATAACCTTTGAAACCCGAACAAAAATTTTGAAGAAAATTATTTTCCTCCATTTCGGGTGGCCCAACTTCCGAAGACCATAAGTCATCACCAGTTGACCCGATCGACTATTATAACCCCATTTCAGAAATGCCACGAAGCGCTCTACAGGCTTGACCCACGCAAGCGCCCGTCACTCAAATTTTCGACTTCATCCGAGGCCTCTAAAGCCTTCAAAACTGAGTTCAATGTTTCTGTACCCTGCTGCCAATACCGAAAATCTTCAATATATTGCAATATACACTTGATCTGGCAATGAAACTTTGCTGGCAGACTTATATGACCAAAATGAACCTCCAAGAAAGAAATCAGATCATTCTGAGCACATACAAAAATTACCAAAAATAGTAACTTTCCATAAATAGCAGCTCTGCACAAAATAACCCTTATTGAATATAAAAATATAAATATTTTTGGGTGATGCAAGATTGCTCTTACACCCAGGATGCTCCTGTATCAGACACCCGGGGTAATTTGAGAAGTGACCCTGTCACGACTAAGGTGTACAGAGGAAAACCAAGACGGTTAACCTCCTCCTTTGTTATCCATGATGAATCTTCAATAGGTCGTCCTTTCCATTTTACCAAATACTCTTCATATGTCCTGTTCCTTGTGCTTCTGCCAACACGACTGTCCAATATGTCTTCGATCTCCTTGATATCTGAACTGGTTGCTGGAATACTCCACTGTGCTACTACAACCTCATCTTCAACACCTCCTTCATGATACTCCATCAAATCTGAAATGTTAAACACTGGTGAAATATTCAGCTCAGTAGGCAATTCTACCTCATATGCATTTCTTGCATCATGTTTCTTCAGTATCTTACATGGCCCAAACTTTTTTATTTTCAGCTTGTTATATGTACCAACTGGAAACCGCTCATTCCGCAAATGAACCATGACTTCATCACCAACCTGAAATTCTTTATACCTCCTTTTCTCATCTGCCTTAGCCTTATACTGTGCGTTCATCTTGGTAATATGCTTCCTCACCTCTTCATAGATGTTCTTCAAGTGTTCTGCAAAATCTTCAGCTTTAGCACTACTTATTTCTCCTTTATCTATCTTCCTCAATTCAGATGCATTTCTTGGACTACTTCCATATACAATCTGGAATGGCGATTTACCAGTGCTCCTGTTGACAGAATTATTGTATGCAAATTCTGTTTGTGGTAAAATCAAATCCCATCTTGTTGGCTTATCTCCAACCAAACATCTCAGCAAATTTCTCAAACTCCTATTCACCACCTCTATCTGTCCATCAGTCTGTGGATGATGTGATGAACTAAACTTCAAATCTGTCTTCAACTTCTTCCACAACGTACGCCAGAAATATCCAACAAACTTAGTGTCCCGATCTGAAACTATGGTCTTTGGCAAACCATGAAGTCTCACTACTTCTCTGAAAAACAATTCTGCTACATGAACAACATCATTAGTCTTCTTGCAGGCAATGAAATGTACCATTTTTGAAAATCTGTCAACCACCACAAAAATTGAATCATGTTCCCGCTGAGTCCTCGGTAAACCAAGAACAAAGTCCATGCTGATATCCTCCCAAGGCTTCTCTAGTACGGGTAATGGCTGATACAATCCTCTATTCTGCTTCACTCCTTTCACCATCTGACATACTCTGCAACTCTGTACAAACTTCTTCACATCTTGCTGCAACTGCGGCTAATAATAATTCTCACTAACCAAACCAACGATTTTATCACGATCAAAATATCCAGCCAATCCTCCACTATGCTTCTCCTTGATGAGATTTTCCCTCATAGAACTTCGTGGAATGCACAACTGACTCCCTCTGAATAGCATATCATCCTGGATGATGAAATCCAACCATTTCGTCCTGTCTAGAGTAACAGATTCTGTACAAGCTTTCCAAGCTTCACCAAAATCAGGATCCTCTGAATACAAATTCTTGAGTTCCTTGAACTCAACCACTTCAATCTGCATTTCTGTCAGCAATAGTTGCCTTCTGCTAAGAGCATCTGCAACCCTATTAGACTTTCCACTCCTATGTTTCAAAATAAATGTATAACTCTACAAAAACTCAACCCATTTCAAATGCATCTGATTCAACTTTCCTTGACTATTCAAATATTGCAAAGCTTGATGACAGTGTACAAAAAAAACTCTTTAGGAAGCAGATAATGTCTCTACTTCTTTAATTCCTGAACTATAGCATAAATTTTTTTATCATAAACAGAATATTTGCTCTTGGCATCATTTAACTTCTCACTGAAATAAGCAACAGGTTTATCTTCTTGGCTCATAACAGCTCCTATTGCAGTACCAATAGCATCACAATCTACTTGAAACACTTTATTAAAATCTGGAAGTGCTAAAACAGGTTGTTCTGTAACTTTTTGTTTCAATAATTGAAAACTCTTTTCTGCCCCATTAGTCCACTTAAACTCTTTTCTATCCCCTTTCATTGTTTCAGTCAAGGGTCCACAAATACTGCTAAAATTTCGAATAAACTTTCTGTAAAAGCTAGTCAAACCATGAAAAGATCTTACCTCAGTAGCACTCCTTGGAGTAGGCCATTCAACGATAGCCTGTACCTTCACTGGGTCCATTTTTAGACCTTCTGCTGAAACTACAAATCTCAAATACACTAACTCTTTCTTCACAAAACTGCACTTCTTCAAATTAATCAACAATTTATCTTCTCTCAACTTCTCAAATACCATACGAATATGCATCATATGCTCATCCAATGTCTTACTAAAGATCAAAATATCATCTAGATAAACAATGACAAACTTACCCAGAAATTCTTTCAGAACCTCATTCATGAGCCGCATGAAAGTGCTTAGTGCATTGGTTAGCCCAAAAGGCATGACTAACCACTCATACAGTCCTTCCTTTGTCTTGAAGGCAGTCTTCCATTCATCTCCTTCTCTGATCCAAATCTGATGATATCCACTTTTCAGATCTATATTTGAGAAATACACAGCTCCACTCAAACAGTCCATAATATCATCCATTCGTGGCAATGGAAACCTGTACTTGATTGTGATCTTGTTTATTGCCCTAGAATCTGTACACATCCTCCATTCTCCATTCTTCTTTGGTGCTAATACCGCTGGTATAGCACAGGGACTCAGACTCTCACGGATCAATCCTTTCTGTAACAGTTCATGTACTTGTCTGTTCAACTCCTTACTTTCTGCAGGTGTCATTCTGTGTGCTGCTTTATTCGACAAAATCCCTCCTAGGATCAAGTCCATCTGATGACTGATCTTCCTGACTGGTGGTAATCCATCAGGCACGTTATCAGATACAATATCCTAAAACTCATTCAACAAATCTGCAACTTCTATAGGAACATCTTCTACTTCCTCTTTACCAGCTTTTGGAATTAAAGCAAAACATACATGCTCATGTCTCATACCATCTAGAAAATTTCTTCCATCAACAAAAGTTATCTTTGCATTACCACATACCTTTTCTTCAGTCTCCTTCAATAGTTATAGCTTATGTCGCACTCCATCCTTTGTCAGGGAATAGGTATTCGCACGACCATCATGTACAGCACATCTGTCAAACTGTCATGGTCTACGCAACAACATATGACATGCATCCATAGATATGATATCACACAATACCTCATCTTGGTATCCGCCAATCTTGAACTTTACAAGGCACTGTTCAATGACCATGACATTGTGGTCATCCTGCACCCAGGCAATCCGATATGGATGTGGGTGTTTCTGTCTCTTGAGCTTCAACTTTGTCACCATCTCTTCTGACACCAAATTGTCAGTGCTTCCACTATCAATAATCACATCACAGCATTTACCCTCACACTTGCATCTAGTGTGAAACAGGCTCCTCCTTTGTTCAAGTTCATTCTCACCACTCAACAGGACTTTTATGTTAATCAACATTTCTCCTCTTTCAGCATCTTCAGAATTTGATGATCTGGCATCCTCATCTACATGTGCAACTCTGGCCTGACGTTCATTTCTCTTGTCTGTTCTACCTTGCCGCTGAGGACATTCAAATGCCCTATGACCTTCTTCTCCACAGTGAAAACATGTTCCACGGAAGCCACCTCTTCCAGATCCTTGTCCTCTTCCTCTTCCTCTCTGATCTCTATTATTCTGATCCTGGAAGTGATTGGAACTATTTTCTCACTGATTCTGACTACTACTGGCCTCATCCTTCTTTTTCAGATGCTCATTTCCGCCACCATATGACCGTCCACCAGATCGTCCACCGCGACCTCTTCCGTTTTGTCTGCTCTCAAACTTCTTGTTCAGCTTTTCCTCTACTTTTAGGGCAAACTGGTATGCCTCTTCAATACTATTCATTCGAACCAGATTCAGCTCCTCCTGAATGCTTGGCCTTAACCCATTAAGGTATCGGGCAACTTTCTCCTTATCAGCTTCTGCATGGCCTGTTCTGATGATAAGTCGATAGAACTCCTCTGTATACTCCTGAACAGATCTTCCTTCTTGCTTCAAACTCTATATTTTCTTCAGTAGGTCAAGCTCATAATCAACAAGAATGAACTATCGCTTCAATTTATCCACCATCCGATCCCATCTCGTGATTTTCTCCTTTCCCCTTCTATTTCGCTCCAACTGAATCTCTTGCCACCATATTTTCGCATGACCTTTCAGTCTGGCTTTCGCAAATTTGACCCTATTAGGATCCTTAACATCTTCATACTCAAAATATTCCTCACATTCGTTGATCCAGTCGATCAATTCTTCTGGGTTAAGATTTTCAGAAAATGTAGGAACCTCAATCTTAGGTCTTTTCCCAATCTTAGAAATGGCCCGAAAAAGTCTTTCTTCCTCTTGGTTCACAATTTCAACTTCTCCTTCTTGATATTCTTCTTCGGCTTCATCCTCGCTTTCGTCTCTGAAATTAACATTCATTCCTCTGTGAATCTCTTCTTGCAATGCTCGCACTTGTCTCTGCAGCTCTCTAACCTCAGGTGTCACAGCACCAGGTCTTCCGCAACGTTCTCTTCATGGAGGCATTTTCAGGATGCGCACTGAAACCCTAACCACGGTCCTGGTGCAAGGTGCCTCACAGTCGGGGATCTATTTACACACTCAAGAACTCCCGCTCTGATACCACTTGATGAAGGATGCTCTTCTTAATACCACAAACACATAACAGAAATAGAGAAACAACAACAATATGCAAGAACAGAAAATTGGCTTCTTATTATCTCCATAAACGTGGAATTATAAACTTTCAGAATTACAATATGCAAAGCCACATGGACATTCCCTTACAATATTCTGTAGGACAAAGCCTCGAGCTATTACCCAGATCTACTCCCCAGAACAATTCTGAACTGCCTAAGACAATAATACAGCCTTCCTTATATAGGCAATTTTCCACCGCCTGTAAGGTTCCAGAATTTTAGCCAATAAAGCCGACCAAACTTAGAATTATTTTATTTTACATTTTATTACATCATAGTCGGCTCAAGATAACCTTTGAAACACGAACAGAAATTTTGAAGAAAATTATTTTTCGACATTTCGGGTGGCCCAACTTCCGAAGACCATAAGTCATCACCAGTTGACCCGATCGGCTATTATAACCCCATTTCTGAAACGCCACGAAGCGCTCTACAGGCTTGACCCACGCAAGCGCCCGTCACTCAAATTTTCAACCTCATCCGGAGCCTCTAAAGCATTCAAAACTGAGTTCAAAGTTTCTATACCCTGCTGCCAATACCGAAAATCTTCAATATCTTGCAATATACACTTGATCTGGCAATGAAACTTTGTTGGCAGACTTATATGACCAAAATGAACCTCCAAGAAAGAAATCAGATCATTCTGAGCACATACAAAAATTACCAAAAATAGTAACTTTCCATAAATAGCAGCTCTGCACAAAATAACCCTTATTGAATATAAAAACATAAATATTTTTGGGTGATGCAAGATTGCTCTTACACCCAGGATGCTCCTGCATCAGACACCCGGGGTAATTTGAGAAGTGACCCTGTCACGACTCAGGTGTGCAGAGGAAAACCAAGACGGTTAACCTCCTCCTTTATTATCCATGATGAATCTTCAATAGGTCGTCCTTTCCATTTGACCAGATACTCTTGATATGTCCTGTTCCTTGTGCTTCTGCCAACATGACTGTCCAATATGTCTTCGATCTCCTTGATATCTGAACTGGTTGCTGGAATACTCCACTGTGCTGCTACAACCTCATCTTCAACACCTCCTTCATGATACTCCATCAAATCTGAAATGTTAAACACTGGTGAAATATTCAGCTCAGTAGGCAATTCTACCTCATATGCATTTCTTGAATCATGTTTCTTTAGTATCTTACATGGCCCAGACTTTTTCATTTTCAGCTTGTTATATGTACCAACTGGAAACCGCTCCTTCCACAAATGAATCATGACTTCATCACCAACCTGAAATTCCTTATACCTCATTTTCTCATCTGCCTTAGCTTTATACTGTGCATTCATCTTGGTAATATGCTTCCTCACCTCTTCATAGATGTTCTTCAAGTGTTCTGCAAAATCTTCAGCTTCAGCACTACTTATTTCTCCTTTATCTATCTTCCTCAATTCAGATGCATTTCTTGGACTACTTCCATATACAATCTGGAATGGTGATTTAACAGTGCTCCTGTTGACAAAATTATTGTATGCAAATTCTGGCTGTGGTAAAATCAAATCCCATCTTGTTGGCTTATCTCCAACTAAACATCTCAGCAAATTTCCCAAACTCCTATTCACCACCTCTGTCTGTCCATCAGTTTGTGGATGATGTGATGAACTAAACTTTAAATCTGTCTTCAACTTCTTCCACAACGTACGCTAGAAATATCCAACAAACTTAGTGTCCCGATCTGAAACTATGATCTTTGGCAAACCATGAAGTCTCACTACTTCTCTGAAAAACAATTCTGCTACATGAACAGCATCATTAGTCTTCTTGCAGGGAATGAAATGTGTCATCTTTGAAAATCTGTCAACCACCACAAAAATTGAATCATGTTCCCGCTGGGTCCTCGGTAAACCAAGAACAAAGTCCATGCTGATATCCTCCCAAGGCTTCTCTGGTACGGGTAATGGCTGATACAATCCTGTATTCTGCTTGACTCCTTTCGCCATCTGACATACTCTGCAACTCTGTACAAACTTCTTCACATCTTGCTGCAACTGCGGCCAATAATAATTCTCACTAACCAAACCAACGGTTTTGTCATGACCAAAATGTCCAGGCAATCCTCCACTATGCTTCTCCTTGATGAGATTCTCCCTTATAGAACTTCGTGGAATGCACAACTGACTCCCTCTGAATAGCATATCATCCTGGATGATGAAATCCAACCATTTCATCCTATCTAGAGTAACAGGTTCTATACAAGCTTTCCAAGCTTCACCAAAATCAGGATCCTCTGGATAGAAATTCTTGAGTTCCTTGAACCCAACCACTTCAATCTGCATTTCTGTCAGCAATAGTTGCCTTCTGCTAAGAGCATCTGCAACCCTATTAGACTTTCCACTCCTATGTTTCAAAACAAATGTATAACTCTGCAAAAACTCAACCCATTTCAAATGCCTCTGATTCAACTTTTCTTGACTATTCAAATATTGCAAAGCTTGATGATCAGTGTACAAAAAAAACTCCTTAGGAAGCAGATAATGTCTCCACTTCTTTAATGCCTGAACTATAGGATAAAATTCTTGATCATAAACAGAATATTTCATTTTGGCATCATTTAACTTCTCACTGAAATAAGCAACAAGTTTACCTTCCTGTCTCATAACAGCTTTTATTGCAGTACCACTAGCATCACAATCTACTTGAAACACCTTATTAAAATCTGGAAGTGCTAAAACAGGTTGTTCTGTAACTTTTTGTTTCAATAATTAAAAACTCTTTTCTGCCCCATTAGTCCACTTAAACTCTTTTCTATCCCCTCTCATTGTTTCAGTCAAGGGTCCACAAATACTGCTAAAATTTCAAATAAACTTTCTGTAAAAGCTAGCCAAACCATGAAAAGATCTTACCTCAGTAGCACTCCTTGGAGTAGGCCATTCAAGGATAGCCTGTACCTTCTCTGGGTCTATTTTTAGACCTTCTGCTGAAACTACAAATCTCAAATACACTAACTCTTTCTTCACAAAACTGCACTTCTTCAAATTAATCAACAATTTCTCTTCTCTCAACTTCTCAAATACCATACGAATATGCATCATATGCTCATCCAATGTCTTACTAAAGATCAAAATATCATCTAGGTAAACAATGACAAACTTACCCAGAAATTCTTTCAGAACCTCGTTCATGAGCCGCATGAAAGTGCTCGGTGCATTAGTTAGCCCAAAAGGCATGACTAACCACTCATACAGTCCTTCCTTTGTCTTGAAGGCAGTCTTCCATTCATCTCCTTCTCTGATCCGAATCTGATGATATCCATTTTTCATATCTATCTTTGAGAAATACACAGCTCCACTCAAACAGTCCATAATATCATCCATTCGTGGCAATGAAAACCTGTACTTGATTGTGATCTTGTTTATTGCCCTAGAATCTGTACACATCTTCCATTCTCCATTCTTTTTTGGTGCTAATACTCCTGGTACAGCACAGGGACTCAGACTCTCACGGATCAATCCTTTCTGTAATAGTTCATGTACTTGTCTGTTCAACTCCTCACTTTCTGCAGGTGTCATTCTGTGTGCTGCCTTATTCGGCAAACTCGCTCGTGGGATCAAGTCCATCTGATGACTGATCTTCTTGACTGATGGTAATCCATCAGGCACGTTATCGGATACAATATCTTGAAACTCATTCAACAAATCTGCAACTTCTACAGGAACATCTTCTACTTCCTCTTTACCAGCTTTTGGAATTAAAACAAAACATACATGATCATGCCTCATACCATCTAGGAAATTTCTTCCATCAACAAAAGTTATCCTTGCATTACCACATACCTTTTCTTCAGTCTCCTTCAATGGTTTTAGCTTATGTCGCACTCCATCCTTTGTCAGAGAATAGGTATTCGCACGACCATCATGTACAGCACATCTGTCAAACTGCCATGGTCTACCCAACAACATATGACATGCATCCATAGATATGATATCACACAATACCTCATCTTGGTATCCGCCAATCTTGAACTTTACCAAGCACTGTTCATTGACCATGACCTTGTGGTCATCCTGCACCCAAGCAATTTGATATGGATGTGGGTGTTTCTATCTCTTGAGCTTCAACTTTGTCACCATCTCTTCTGACACCAAATTGTCGGTGCTTCCACTATCGATAATCACATCACAGCATTTACACTCACACTTGCATCTAGTGCGAAACAGGCTCCTCCTTTTTTCAGGTTCATTCTCACCACTCAACAGGGCTCTTCTGTTAATCAACGTTTCTCTTCTTTCAGCATCTTCAGAATTTGATGATCTGGCATCTTCATCTACATGTGCAACTCTGGCCTGGCCTTCATTTCTCCTGTCTGTTCTGCCTTGGCGCTGAGGACATTCAAA
Source organism: Chamaecyparis obtusa (assembly GCA_027943335.1). NCBI lineage: Eukaryota > Viridiplantae > Streptophyta > Pinopsida > Cupressales > Cupressaceae > Chamaecyparis > Chamaecyparis obtusa. The sequence goes on along the minus strand of BSBK01005584.1, from coordinate 503,556 downwards.
TGCCCTATGACCTTCTTCTCCATAGTGAAAACATGTTCCATGGAAGCCACCTCTTCCAGATCCTTGTCCTCTTCCTCTTCCTCTCTGATCTCTATTATTTTGATCGTGGAAGTGATTGGAATTATTTCCTCGCTGATCCCAAGAGAGAGTTTGCCGAATAAGGCAGCACACAGAATGACACCTGCAGAAAGTGAGGAGTTGAACAGACAAGTACATGAACTGTTACAGAAAGGATTGATCCGTGAGAGTCTGAGTCCATGTGTTGTACTATGAACTGTTATAGAAAGGATTGATCCGTGAGAGTCTGAGTCCTTGTGCTGTACAACTTGTTTTAGCACTTCCAGATTTTAATAAGGTGTTTCAAGTAGATTGTGATGCTAGTGGTACTGCAATAGGAGCTGTTATGCGCCAAGAAGGTAAACTTGTTGCTTATTTCAGTGAGAAGTTAAATGATGCCAAGAGGAAATATTCTGTTTATGATCAAGAATTTTATGCTATAGTTCAGGCATTAAAAAAGTGGAGACATTATCTGCTTCCTAAGGAGTTTTTTTTGTACACTGATCATCAAGCTTTGCAATATTTGAATAGTCAAGGAAAGTTGAATCAGATGTATTTGAAATGGGTTGAGTTTTTACAGAGTTATACATTTATTTTGAAACATAGAAGTGGAAAGTCTAATAGGGTTGCAGATACTCTTAGCAGAAGGCAACTATTGCTGACAGAAATGCAGATTGAAGTGGTTGGGTTCAAGGAACTCAAGAATTTGTATCCAAAGGATCCTGATTTTGGTGAAGCTTGGAAAGCTTGTACAGAACCTGTTACTCTAGACAGGACGAAATGGTTGGATTTCATCATCCAGGATGATATGCTATTCAGAGGGAGTTAGTTGTGCATTCCACGAAGTTCTATGAGGGAGAATCTCATCAAGGAGAAGCATAGTGGAGGATTGGCTGGACATTTTGGTCGTGATAAAACCGTTGGTTTGGTTAGTGAGAATTATTATTGGCCGCAGTTGCAGCAAGATGTGAAGAAGTTTGTACAGAGTTGCAGAGTATGTCAGAGGGCGAAAGGAGTCAAGCAGAATACAGGATTGTATCAGCCATTACCCGTACCAAAGAAGCCTTGGGAGGATATCAGCATGGACTTTGTTCTTGGTTTACCGAGGACTCAGCGGGAACATAATTCAATTTTTGTGGTGGTTAACAGATTTTCAAAGATGACACATTTCATTCCTTGCAAGAACACTAATGATGCTGTTCATGTAGCAGAATTATTTTTCAGAGAAGTAGTGAGACTTCATGGTTTGCCAAAGACCATAGTTTCAGATCGGGACACTAAGTTTGTTGGATATTTCTGGCGTACGTTGTGGAAGAAATTGAAGACAAATTTGAAGTTTAGTTCATAACATCATCCACAGACTGATGGACAGATAGAGGTGGTGAATAGGAGTTTGAGAAATTTGCTGAGATGTTTGGTTGGAGATAAGCCAACAAGATGGGATTTGATTTTACCACAGGCAGAATTTGCATACAATAATTCTGTCAACAGGAGCACTGGTAAATCACCATTCCAGATTATATATGGAAGTAGTCCAAGAAATGCATCTGAATTGAGGAAGATAGATAAAGGAGAAATAAGTAGTGCTGAAGCTGAAGATTTTGCAGAACACTTGAAGAACATCCATGAAGAGGTGAGGAAGCATATTACCAAGATGAACGCACAGTATAAGGCTAAGGCAGATGAGAAAAGGAGGTATAAGGAATTTCAGGTTGGTGATGAAGTCATGGTTCATTTGCGGAATGAGCGGTTTCCAGTTGGTACATATAACAAGCTAAAAATGAAGAAGTTTGGGCCATGTAAGATACTGAAGAAATATGATTCAAGAAATGCATATGAGGTAGAATTTCCTACTGAGCTGAATATTTCACCAGTGTTTAACATTTCAAATTTGATGGAGTATCATGAAGGAGGTGTTGAAGATGAGGTTGTAGCAGCACAGTGGAGTATTCCAGCAACCAGTTCAGATATCAAGGAGATCAAAGAGATATTGGACAGTCGTGTTGGCAGAAGCACAAGGAACAGGACATATCAAGAGTATCTGGTCAAATGGAAAGGACGACCTATTGAAGATTCATCATGGATAACAAAGGAGGAGGTTAACCATCTTGGTTTTCCTCTGCACACCTGAGTCGTGACAGGGTCACTTCTCAAATTACCCCGGGTGTCTGATGCAGGAGCATCCTGGGTGTAAGAGCAATCTTGCATCACCCAAAAATATTTATGTTTTTATATTCAATAAGGGTTATTTTGTGCAAAACTGCTATTTATGGAAAGTTAATATTTTTGGTAATTTTTGTATGTGCTCAGAATGATCTGATTTCTTTCTTGGAGGTTCATTTTGGTCATATAAGTCTGCCAGCAAAGTTTCATTGCCAGATCAAGTGTATATTGGAAGATATTGAAGATTTTCGGTATTGGCAGCAGGGTACAGAAACTTTGAACTCAGTTTTGAAGGCTTTAGAGGCCCCGGATGAGGTCAAAAATTTGAGTGATGGGCGCTTGCGCGGGTCAAGCCTGTAGAGCGCTTCGTGGCGTTTTCAAAATGGGGTTATAATAGCCGATCGGGTCAACTGGTGATGACTTATGGTCTTCGAAAGTTGGGCCACCCGAAATGGCGAAAAATAATTTTCTTCAAAATTTCTGTTCGGGTTTCAAAGGTTATTTTGAGCCGACTATGATGTAATAAAATGTAAAATAAAATAATTCTAAGTTTGGTCGGCTTTATTGGCTAAAATTCTGGAACCTTCCAAGCGGTGGAAAATTGCCTATATAAGGAAGGCTGTATTATTGTCTTAGGCAGTTCAGAATTGTTCTGCGGAGTAGATCTGGGTAATAGCTCGAGGCTTTGTCCTACAGAATATTGTAAGGGAATGCCCATGTGGCTTTGCATATTGTAATTCTGAAAGTTTGTAATTCCACATTTGTGGAGATAATAAGAAGCCAATTTTCTGTTCTTGCATATTGTTGTTGTTTCTCTATTTTTGTTATGTGTTTGTGGTATTAAGGGGAGCACCCTTCATCATGAGGGCATATTCCTAGGTTATTCCACAAAAAATAAAGCTTACAAGTGTTTGAACTCTAACACTAACAAAATTGTGGAAAGTGTAAATGTCAAGGTTGATGAATATGTAGAGAAAAATGAACAAGAAAGCAAGAGAGAACCAGAAGATTATAGATCTTTTGTATATATAGAAGAAGGAGAGGCAAGTGACAAACTTGCACTTGATGCAGAGTCTCGAGTAAGAAATGTTGAGCATCACAGAAACAATGTCGAGTGACAAGGAGAACATGCCAAGTGATAGGAGGATGCTACCGAGTATCAGGAAGAGGTTGTTGAGCACTCAGAAGCTAAATCTAACAATCTTATTGGTGAACCTGAAGAGCAAGAAGAAAAGAGATCAGACCCTATTTTGGCACAATATTTAAGGAGACATCACAAGCCTGAACAAATCATTGGAAAGAAAGAAACTGGAGTTCTGACTAGAAGCAAGTTAAGAGACCCCACATGTTTACTGTGTGAATTCAAGCTTAAGACAACAAGGGAGGCATTAGAAAATGAAGAGTGGATCCAAGCCATAAATGAGGAGATAGACCAAATAAAGAAGAATGATACCTAGACTCTGGTGTTGAGACCAGAAAACAAAAATGTCATTGGAACAAAATGGGTCTTTAGAAATAAGCTGAATGAACATGGATAAATCACAAGGAACAAAGCAAGGCTGTATGAAAAGGCTATGCACAAGAAGAAGGAATAGATTATGGGGAGACATTTTCCCCTATACCAAGATTGGAAGGATTAAGAACTCTACTTGCATATGCTGCCTACAAAGATTTAAAGGTATACCAAATGGATGTCAAGTCTGCATTTTTAAATGGTATATTAGAAGAAGAAGTGTACATTGAACAACCTAAAGGATTTGTTGATCCAAACAAGAGACACATGGTTTGCAAATTGAATAAGGCACTATATGGACTAAAGCAAGCCCCCAGAGCATGGTATGAGAGGCTGCACAACTACTTGATATAGATTGGATTCTCAAGGACAAATGACACCAACAATCTATACGTGAAAGATGAAGAAGGTAAAGAAATCTTGTTAGCTAAGATTTTTGCAGATGATATTATATTTGGTGGACAAGATGCCCTGTGTAAGAAATTTTTAAATGAAATGCAAACTAAATTTGAAATGAGTATATTTGGAGAGATAAAATTCTTTGTTGGTTTACAAGTATATCAGATGGAGAAAGGTATTTTCATTACCTAGTCTAAATATGTTCATGAGATACTGAAAACCTTTGGTATGGAGGATTCAAGGCCAGTAATTACTCCCATGGTTACTGGATAAAAGTTATCTAAAAATGATGATGCTGCTGAAGTAAACCAGACTTTGTATAGGTCCATGATTGGAAAACTGTAGTATGTTGTTCACAACAAACCAAATATTTCTCTAGTAGTTGGGATTGTGGGAAGATTCTCTGCCAATCCTAAGGAAACTCACATGATGGTTGTAAAAAGGATAATGAGATATTTGAAAGTTACTACAGATTATGGACTGTACTATAAGAAGCATGAAAGATTTGAACTGAGAGTCTATACTGATGCTGATTGGGCATGAAATGTGGATGACTGAAAGAGTAGTAGTGGTGGAGCTTTATCTATTGGACAGAGATTAGTTTTCTGGACAAGCAAGAAACAAAATTGCATTTTCCAATCTAGAGCCGAAGCCAAGTATGTAGCTGCAGCAGTGAACTGTTTAAACTTGGTATGGATAAAGCAATTGTTGGTAGGCATGAAAGAAGAGATCATTGAACCAGTTGTCATCTACTGTGACAACACAAGTGCTATCAACATATCTAAGAACTTAGTGATGCACACAAAGACCAAACCCATAGCCATCAAGTATCATTACTTGAGGGAATTGGTACAAGATAAAGAGGTCAGAATGGAATATGTGAATACAAAGGAACAACTAGTAGACATATTCGCTAAAGTTTTACCTAAAGAAGCTCATGAACATCTGAGAGGCAAATTAGGGGTTCTTCCCCTAACTGAGGTTGCCTAGTCAAGCTAGGAGCACTACATCAAATAAGCTACAAAGAGTATTTGACAATTTGATGCAAAGGAAGGTCACACTTTAGGAGCAGCCTAGAGTTGTGAAAAGTACATCAAAGCTGATAATAAGTCAAAACCAAAGATGATAGAGGGAGAAATATTGTTACTGAATTGACAAGATGACATCTGCATCTGAAGGATGTATGTTTTAGTTGCTTCTTTGGCATTGTTTTCAAAGAGGGTGATGAATAAGATGAAAACACAAGGTGAGATTTCATGGAAGATCAAGTAAGAGGGAGAGATTCAGAGGAAGAGATCAAGTGGAAGTTACTGTGTGGATGATCATGTAAGCTAGGCTAATTGATTATGAATCAAAATGAAGCTAAGAATATTATAAATATTTCTGATGTGCATATAAGTTTTGGATTGGTTGGTGATTCATGTGTTATTCATATGGTGTTTCCATCAATGCCAAAGAGGGAGATTGTTGGAAACTGCAATTGAAGCAATTGTTGTATTATTATTGATGTCAAACTTTAATTGGTAAGACTGTTGTTATCTAAGAAACTACTATATCTATTTAATTTTTGAGATGGATTAGGGAAAGGTTGATAACAATACGACCTAAGGAAAGGTTGAGTTATCTTGATAATTCAATGGGTACTTGATTATGTGGCACAATGATAAGATAATGTATTACTTATCTAAGTAAGAAGTAAGACTAAACAAGCAGGCTTAACCGAGCAAAAGTGAAGAAATCTAGTTTAAGCCGAGTGATGTTAGTGTTGACCGAGCCAGTATATGCCAAGTAAATTTAGTGTTGACTGAACATCAGTTAATTGTCGAGGAAGACAATATTAGCCGAGGAAACAATTTTAGTGGTGATCGGGCCACCCAGTAATAACCGAGGAGTTAAACATAGTATTGACCGAGTGTCAGTAATTTATATTTGAGGAAGAATTCAGATTCCTAGCCGATATAGTTGAATTCTTGGATTATATAAATTGTGTTAACTTTATTTATTGATTGTATGAAAGCATTTAATGCTTTGTAAACCATTTAATTGTAATTCCATAAAGAGATTTGAGATGTTTCTAGAAGGATGGATGAAGAACATAAAGTTGGAAGCATTTGATGAATCTGACCTAACCCTAAGATCTACGGAGGAGATTAAGCGGGAAAAGTTGGATCGACCTAAACGAAGAGGTATTAAGGAAATGTAAGTGTGAGGTTGAATGGAGAGGATGCTGGAGTTCTTGTTACTGACTGAATAAGCAGAAAAGGCTGAAGGAGAAGGAGTTGTGATTGCTTGAAGGGATTTCTAAGAAGATCAGTGATGGAGATGGAAATGGATCACAGTCAGTAAGCCAGCACATGTGTACATAATTGGAACTGTTATTTGCAAAGTGAGTTGTATGTTTTCAGATCAAACACTAATGTTACTTTCTAACCATTGTATCAGTTTTAAATCCTTTAATCAAGGTTGACCTAACAATCATTTGTATAAATCCTTTGAACAAGGTTGCATTCTAATGGAATGTATGTAAGTCCTTTAACAAGGGGCACTCCTAATAGGGTGGTTGAAATCCTTTAAGCGGGTCACACTTGACAGTGTGTTTGTAAACCTTTGACGGGGTTGGCTTTTCACAGAGTTCACTTCAGAAGAGTGAAAATATCAGTAACATGTTACAAAGTGGTTTTTCCCAAATTGGGTTTCCACTATAAATCCTGGTGTTAATGCTTGTGTGAATATTTTGGTTTGAACATTTCTATGCTTTGCAAGTTAAATACTATTGGATATTGGACTGTAGTGTTATATGTTTATGTTATGCATTCAGTAATGACTGAGTAGCTGTTGGTTGTTAGATCTAAGTTGTTGAAGAGTTTTGAAATTTTATTTATACATTTGGACCTGAGAACAATTGATTCACCCTCCCCCTCTCTATTGTTCTAAATCATACTAACAATTAGTATCAGATCTATTGGTCCTTAAAGAGAACAAGTTTAAAGGTACTTGAAGTAAATGATTAGGATGTATAAGGAGGTAAAGAAGCTAAGTAAGGAGAACTTCTCTGAATGGCAGAGTCTGATGAAATTGCATCTAGCTGGTATTGGTGATTCAGAAAGCTATAACATTGAGCATGACTATGTTACACATGTTGTACCTCTGACTGTCGAGGAGATGAGAGCTAAACAAGAGCATAATCAAGCAATGTTGGAGATTGCATTTGCCTTAAGCTATCTTGAATTTTTAGACATCAAAGATTGCACAAATGCAAAGAAAATGTGGGACACTTTTTCAAACATCTATGGCGGTCACACAAATGTACTAAGGGAAAAAGCTGAAACCCTGAGAGTTAAATTTGATGAAATGAAAATGAAAGAAGGTGAGAATATTGCTCACTATTGTGGTAGAATAAAAGAAGTTGTAAATAATATTAGAGGAGCTAATGGAACTATTGATTATGAGAGTGTTATTGGAAAAGTTTTGAGTTTTTTGCATCCTATTTATTCCATCAAAATTTCAGCAATTCAGAATCTAGATGTAACCCTGGCAATGCTCTTACTTTGGGAAGTCTTGTTGGTAAGCTTATTGCTTTTGAGCTTTCTAATTTTGATAACTTCACTATTGCTAATGTTGAATCTGCATTCAAGTCACAAATGGTTCTGAATAAGTCTAAGAAAGAAAAAGGAAAGATGCATCAGTGAGATTGAAAGTGAAATTGACACTTCTAATGAAGAACTAGAGGATCTTGAAGCTCTTATGGCTAGAAGATTGAAAAGGGGAAAAGGAAAGTATAAAGGTAAACTCCCTATCATATGTTTCTCATGTAATAAAGTTGGTCATATAGCTGTAAGATGTCCTGACAGGAATAACAAGGATAAAGAATGAGATAGCAAGTACAAAGACAAAAGAGAAGACAGAGGTTACCGAAGTACAAGGACTACAAAGGAAAAGGTAAGAAATCCTACTATATTGCTGAAGAAGAAACTAACACTGATAGTGATGATTTTGAAATTGAAGTAGTCTATGTTGCTATGAAAGATGAGTTTGACGAGGATGAGAAAACTGCACCGATATCCTATGTGAACACAAATGATAAGTGGATTATTGCTAGTGGTTGCTCACACCACATGACTGGTGATAAAAGTAAGTTTAATACCCTAGATCATTACAAAGGTAGAAGTGTTAAATTTGGTAATGATGCACCATGTCCTGTTAGGGGTAAAGGATTGGTTAAGCTGACTGATAAGATCACTTGTGAAAATGCTTATTGGGTTGAGGGTCTTAACTATAATCTGCTAAGTGTTGCACAACTTAATAGCACTGGCTACTGAGTGAAATTTCATCACAAGAAGGCTAAAATATTTGATGCCACTGGTGAACTGATTGGAAGTGGAGAACAAACAAGAGGTAATTTGTTCTATCTAGACCTATCTGAAGAGACATGTATGATTGCACAACTTGATGATATATGGTTATGGCATAAGCGACTATGTCATGTTAACTTTAATAATCTGGTAGAAATTAGTAAAAAAAAGAAAGTGAGAGGACTGCCGAGATTGAAGAAACTTGATAATGTAATGTGTAAACAATGTTAGTTGTTTCAAGAGTAAGACTTTTACTTCTGAAAATGCTTTAGATTTGGTTCATACTGACCTTTGTGGACCTATGGGTGTACAAAGCTATTGTGGTGCTAGATATTTTATTTTGTTTGTTGATGATTACACCACAATGATGACTGTAATGTTTCTAAAAGAAAAATCTGATGCTTTTGAAAATTTTAAGTGGTATTTGGTGAAGGTTGAAAAGGAGATAGGTAGGAACCTGAAGTGTCTGAGATCTGATCGAGGTGGAGAATTTATATCAAATGAGTTCAATCTATTTTATAATGATAGAGGAATCAAGAGATAGTTGTCTACACCTAGAACACCTCTACAAAACAGAATAATAGAGATAAGGAACAGAGCTATCATGGATTGTGCAAGAACACTGATGATCGAGAAGAATGTTACACAAAAGTACTAGAGAGAAGCTGTAAGTACAACTGTTTATACCCTAAATTGAGTACAGATAAAGAAAGGTACAAATATTACACCTTATGAGTTATGGCACTGGTATGCACCTAATGTAAAGTACTTTAGAATTTTTGGGAGAAAATGCTATATACTAAAAGACAATAGAAATGGAAAGTTTGACGCTAAAAGTGATGAGGGCATATTCCTAGGTTATTCCACAAAAAACAAAGCTTACAAGTGTTTGAAATCTAACACTAACAAAATTGTGGAAAGTGTAAATGTCAAGGTTGATGAATATGCAGAGAAAAATGAGCAAGAAAGCAAGAGAGAACAAGAAGATTATAGATCTTTTATATATATAGAAGAAGGAGAGGTAAGTTACAAACTTGCACCTGATGCAGAGTCTCGGGTAAGCAATACCAAGCATCAGGGAAACAATGCCGAGCGACAGGAGGATGCTACTGAGTATCAGGAAGAGGTTGCCGAGAATTCAGAAGTTGAATCTGACAATCTTATTGGTGAACCTGAAGAGCAAGAAGAAAAGAAAGCAAAACATGTTTTGGCACAATATGTAAGGAGACATCACAAGCCTGAACAAATCATTGGAGAGAAAGAAACTGGAGTTTTGAACAGAAGCAAGTTAAGAGACCCTACATGTTTATTGTGTGAATTCAATCCTAAGACAAAAAGAGAGGCATTAGAAAATCAAGATTGGATCCAAGCCATGAATGAGGAGATAGGCCAAATAGAGAAGAATGATACCTAGACTCTGGTGCCGAGACCAGAAGACAAAAATGTCATTGGAACAAAATGGGTGTTCAGAAATAAGCTGAATGAACATGGACAAATCACAAGGAACAAAGCAAGGCTAGTATGCAAAGGCTACACACAAGAAGAAGGAATAGATTATGGGGAGACATTTGCCCCTGTAGTGAGATTGGAAGCAGTAAGAACTCTACTTGCATATGTTGTCTAGAAAGATTTCAAGGTATACCAAATGGATGTCAAGTCTGCATTTTTAAATGGTATATTAGAAGAAGAAGTGTACATTGAACAACCTGAAGGATTTGTTGATCCAAACAAGAGACACATGGTTTGCAAACTGAATAAGGCGTTGTATGGACTAAAACAAGCCCCCAGAGCATGGTATGAGAGGTTGCACAACTACTTGATACATATTGGATTCTCAAGGACAAATAACACCAGCAATCTATACATGAAAGATGAAAAAGGTAAAAGAATCTTGTTAGCTAAGATTTTTGTAAATGATATTATATTTTGTGGACAAGATGCCTTGTGTAGGAAATTTTCAAATGAAATTCAAACTGCATTTGAAATGAGTATGTTTGGAGAGATAAAATTCTTTGTTGGTTTACAAGTATATCAGATGGAGAAAGGTATTTTCATTACCCAATCTAAATATGTTCATGAGATACTGAAAACCTTTGGTATGGAGAATTCAAGACTAGTAAGTATTCCCATGGCTACTGGACAAAAATTATCTAAAAATGATGATGCTGCTGAAGTAAACCAAACTTTGTATAGGTCCATGATTGGAAAACTGTAGTATGTTGTTCACAACAGACCAGCTATAGCTCTAGCAGTGGGGATTGTGGCAAGATTCTTTGCCAATCCTAAGGAAACTCACATGATGGCTGTAAAAAGGATAATGAGATATTTGAAAGGGACTACAAATTATGGACTATACTATAAGAAGCATTCAAGATTTGAACTAAGAGTCTATACTGATGTTGATTGGGCAGGAAATGTGGATGATAAAAAGAGTACTAGTGGTGGATCTTTCTTTCTTGGACAAAGATTAGTTTCGTGGACAAGCAAGAAACAAAATTGCATTTCCCAATCTACAGCTGAAGCCGAGTATGTAGCTGCAACAGTGAACTGTTCAAACTTGGTATAGATAAAG